>JAULCD010514071.1:0-14653 GCA_032361085.1 Calliostoma canaliculatum | reverse complement strand
GGTGCCATTTGGCACCGGTTCTAAATCGATCTCTGCGCTACGACAGTCGTAAGCCTATTACAGGAAGCAATTCCACAGGACGTTGTTTAATAAAATGACTTACGATCAACTTAGCCTAAGATCGCTTGTAGGAACGGGGCCCAGGTTTTTGTGATAATCCTATTATGTGTATGTTCACGACGTTTCGGGGCATGTGCCCGTTATGAACATGCACACCAAGACGTAATTTTTTAATGAAATTATAATTAGAAAACTAATATTGTATTATTACAATACAATACACACCATAAAAAGCACTTTTTAATTCCAAATTTTACAATGTTCATTTACTTTATTTATCGAATATTTTGAACAATCTAGATATATATAATCTCATTACCATCTAATTTCATGAGCACTATTACAATATTAGTACACGTATACGAAATTGTTGAAAAATGATTGAATTAGTAGGTATGTGATGATAAGTATATTCTACATTATTGTCGACTTAAAGCGATACTATTTCTTATGACATATTTTTATGTAGATGTCTACAAAAGTTGTACTATTATTTACATTTACTGATAACCTTATATATTCCCAATTTATAGTAAAAAATAATGTCATTATCGCCGGACTTTTAAGTCACCAGAGCAACTGACGACACAACGACTAGTGAGATCGGTTTTAATTTTTGGATTTTCATAAATTACAAATAAAAGCAAATTGGAAAGTCAAAGAATTTCCTGTTCCAGTGCGAGAACAACACAAATTATGGCGTCCTTAAAGATATTGTTATGACAATATTTACTTACAGTCAGGAATTATGAACCAAAACTTTCTTACACAACTGAGCCCATGTCTCCCTCATCCCGCCACACACACACACACACACACACACACACACACACACACACACACACACACATACACACACACAGAGATAGAGACACATACACACACACATCTATACACTCACACAAACACACAAACACACACACACACAGATACACAAACACACAAACACAAACACACACATACATACACACACACACACACACACACATTCTGTTCAAAACCTTTTCTGCTGTATATTGTTTAAAAGAGATATTTTTTAATCACTATTTAGTTGCAAGATGGCGTGACTCATACCATATTTAGACGCTAATATAGTAATATATTGACTTATCTTTTTATAGTCAATGCATTGTTTTATTTATTTTAATTAAATATTTACTTTTAACGTTTTTTTAAGTTATGATTATACTAATCATGTTTATTTTATGATAGAAATGTGCGCATTTTATGAAAGTTTTCTTTCTCAGGTCACATGTTCATAAGCGCTCACGTTTTTTTCGATATTTATCTGCATCTGATACTGTTTAGTCTAGTCACACAACGGATGTCATTTTTTATCGTAAAGTTTCGAATGTATGAGCAAGGTGTCAAACATAAACTAAACCATCGGGTTTGATAAATATTTATGATTCAGGGCCCCGTTCCTCAAAGCGATCTTAGGCTAAGTTGATCGTAAGTTCTGAAATATAACATTGTCATACGACTGTCGTAGAGCAGAAATCGATTTGAAACCGGTGCCGAATGGCAACGGTTCCAAATCGATTTCTGTGCTACGACAGTCTAAAGCCTATGATAATAAACCACCCGAAAGGAAATTGTTTTAGTAATCATTTAAGATCAACTTGGCCTAAGATCGCTTTGAGAAACGGAGCCCAGGTAACTTGCTTTAAAACATCAGGGGACAGGTCTGCTTTGTGCTCTGGTATCAACGTGTTAGAAGGTATGTGCATTTGACTCAACTCAAGTATTTTTAATTTTGCAATGTTAAAACATATACCACACTGTTGTCTATGCTATATCCATTCAAGGTCCGCGGTTTTCTTTTACAAGTTGTTTTATTTACTACATGACTATACTAACTTACATATTTGCTTTTCATATTTTTTATCAATCAGTTAGTAGCTGAACTTTGAAATAGCCAGTCCGAGGTATATTTGTTGACAATGTTGTTGAAGAGATAAAATTACTTTTATTTGCAGATGATATTGTTTTAGTTGCAGACTCTGTGATTGATTTACAGAGACAAAATTCATGTTTTGGAGGCATTTTGTAGTGAGTTGGGTTTAATGGTTAATTTAGAAAAATCTGACATAATTGTTTTTCGAAATGGAGGAGTGATAAAAAGTGTTGAAAATGGTTTTACAAGGGCACACAGATGCACACCGTAACGTATTATAATTACTTGGGTCTCTTCACGTTTATGTTGGTCTAAGGCATGTGAAACAGTTGCAAATCAAGCTACAAAAGCATGTTTTCCTATCTATCACCTTATCAAATCTTACTAACGTTTGTCATTGAAGGTTGTCATTTCTATATTTGAAAGTAAAATAATACATATAGCATGTTATGGCAGTGAAATATGGGGATATACCTTTCATGAAAGTATAGAAAAAGTACAGAGCAATTTATTTAAACAATATCTTTGTATCAATAAAAGAGCTTCATCGAACGCTGTTCTCGGAGAAGTGGGACGCTTCCATTTGTCAGTACATTACTTTTGTCGGTGTATCCGATATTGGTGTCGATTGATACATATGGACTCTAGGAGATATCCCCATGCCTGTTATAAAATGCTTAAGTCACAAGATGATATTGGTTGTGTAAACTGGACTTCACATGTCAGAATGTTACTTTGTCAGACTGATTTTGCATATGTGTGGATCTTCCAGGAATGTGGGAATACTGTGCAGTTTCTGTCTAGGTTTAAACACACTTATATTGAACTAGATATACAAAACTGGTATCGAAAATGGATAACTTAACATTTCTTAATACATATGCATCATATAAAACAATTTTTGCACCCGTAAACGATCAATCAGTTTTTCATGATTATATATATTTATTAAAACAAATATTCATTCGTTGTGATATTTAAATGTTCAAAAAGTATTTATTTGTCCTTTTTTACCTTGTGTCGATCTTATTTATTATTAATATATATCTATCTATGTATCTGTCTGTCTGTCTGTCTGTCTATTTGCTTTTTCTAATTTGACATCTTAAATATTGCTCAATTAAATAACCGTTAGAAAATGTCTTAATCTTCTTTTTTAACCATCCCCCCTCCCCCCAAAAGTAATAATAATAAATATATATTTATTTTATCACACTTTGCATATGTCACTTAGATATCACTTCAAAGTTGCCATTTCTAAAACTTGGGAATAATTGCACTCTTTTTGAGTGTGTAAAGTTTATGTTTTATAAAGAGGTACAAGGTGAGACAAACACGTTACAAACAAAGTAATAATTAACAATATCTACTACATGTATAGGTTAGAACACGAGGACGCGTTCTGTAATCGTGGATTGAGGCAGTTATAAAGTTTGAGACGCGAGGAATCTAACTGCCTCAATTCACGAATACAGAACGCGTCCGAGTGTTCTAACATACTTAGATCATGCACACATAGATATCTTTTTGTTTAAATGAAAACATATAATTATTTTCTAAACTGCGATCATAGTATAAATGAATTATGTTTTGTGTTTTGTGAAAGTAGTTTCGTCCGGCTTATAACTGCCAGATCGGACAGTTACAGTATTGTCACAGGCAATGGAAGCATGATCTAAATCGTTTTATTGCACAATCAACATATCGTCAGACGACCAGTTCAACTTCTAAGTGTAAAATCAATTTGTTTAATTCAAGACTTATGGCTTAATCAGTTGACGGGCAAACAGATGGCCCGAAACATCGTGCAAGGAAGCTAACATCCATAACATCCTGAACTGTACGTTTATTTTTGTTTAGATGTACTTTAAACTGGTGTTCATCACGGCCTTGACCTTGGCCCCAGTCGTCTTGGGCGACTTTGATTTGACGACATGCCATGATATGAATCCGTTTGGTGACGTCGCCGCCCAAAGTTCACCTTCTCCATATGTTCTCAGTACTGCCTCTTATGTGTACGAACAGAATGTCCCAGTAACAAGTTGGTGGAAATCTTTTATTGTATTTTACGATTTAACTGTAAAAAAACATGTACTTGTTTCATAATTTAAAGTCATTTCATGAAATCACAATGTTAGATTGATGAAACAAAAGTTTACATTGTTCAAAATAACACATTTGGGCATCGTTCCTCAAAGCGATCTTACACTGAGTTCATCGACTAAGTTCATCGTAAGTGATTTTTAAAACAATGTCCTGTGGAGTGGTTTTATATTATAGGCTTAAGATTGTCGTAGCGCAGAAATTGACTTGGAACCGGTGCTGAATGGCACCGGTTTCAAAGCAATCTCTGCGCTACGACAGGCGTAATTCAATGTTATGTTTTATCATTTACGATCAACTTAACCTAACATCGCTTTGGGGTCTGTTTAACCACCCGGTCGCGGCTTTCATTACTTTTTTAAGCAGCTTCAAAATAACGCAAAGACTGTCTGTGGTTGAACTGATGATACCAATAGTCTGTTAAAGCTGCAAAATTACTACTAAAATTAAGCTTGGGCCACGGTCTTTGCGTTACTTTGAAGCTGCTTAAAATACTAATGAAAGTGAGCTTGAAGCTTCCAATCAAGTCATGCAATTTTGTAGTCGTGCACTAACAACAAAACAAAATATTTTATAACTGCTAACAATGTTGTAAAATGCGACTTTCTAAACCCATAGTCTGTTAACTGTGCATTTTGCAAATACTGTAAACAGTTTTATTTCTGCGCCGTTACATTATTGCGAATATCACACCAAAAACAATACTGCGTCGAGATATTTTTGCGAGTTGCCGTGTTGAGATCACTAGAAAAAAAATGTTTAAAAATTATTCAGCGTTATTTCCATTGGTTTGATGAAATTTCTATAGATTTTTCCAGTGGATGATCCCTTAATTACCAAACAATAGACAGCTAATGCAATCAAGCGAGACTGGAAGAAGACAGGACTACTGCGAAGGACACTAAATGATTTGCTTTCACTGCCATTTCTGATTATTGTGTACACGTATTTGTGTTTTTAACTTATTGAGTAACTCGTTTGCTTACAAAATTCACGAGTTTATTATATGAATAGGTCTATTTTTTTTCTTGGCATGGCTTATAGTTAAATATAGCTGAGATACTTACTATGAAATATACATATTTGAAATTGTGTGACTTTGAAGGATTTGTTTCCTGGTACAAAAATGTGCATACATTAATAGATTATCAAGTTCATGTCTTCAGGAATTTTTTTAATTTAAACATTATATTATTAAAATAATCTCTTTCACGAAAAATGAAAGTTGTACAAACATGATATTTTCTTTTCATTATTTTTCTGATTACACCTCGATAAAACATCTTTGTCAAGGGTTTCTCCATATTCATATTTTTTTTCTGAGTCACCAAAGTTTAAAAAATGTGCAATTATTTCATGCAAATTATGAACGTGATAAATTAAAACTTCGGCGATAATTTTATTTATATCGAAAACGCTTATCTTAACAATCGACTTGAATTTTAATGTTTATCATAAAGTGTTCGCCCGCCCCGGGGCTGAATGTTAAGCAGTGTCGTAAAGGAGGGAGACTGTTGGTGTCTCTGGAATTAAGTACACACACATTATGTGTCTGTGTTGAACGTGTAAGTTAAGATTCAAATTGTTTTGAAATTTCACTTTTATTAGTCCCCATGTTCCATGTGTATTGTAGTCCCCCATCATGTACGGTTGTCAAGAATGTATTTGGATAACAGGGAACTAAAAAAGAACAAATATCAAAATAATTTGCATTTTAGGTAACGTTTTTTTAAGAAATTGGTTAAAAACGTACTCCGAAGAGAATAATGTGAATGAGTTTGGGTTTAACGGTCTTTTCAACATTGTTTTCAGTTATACTGCGGCCGCAAAATTGATTAATTATAGCATTTGACTTTGACCTCACTTGAAAGGTCTCCAAATCAGAGAATGACGGCGAAGCACCTGAGCGGGATTCAAACACCAGACCTACTGGTCCAAAGTCCAGCTCGCAAACCACTGCGTTAATGAATAGGGTTTATTACCGTTTTCATCAATTTATTTAAATTGTCCCAAGACGACAGAGTTTACTGCAGGAGTAAAGCCTGTATCACCGATGTTACGTTGTTATGTATTAAAGTGAAACCCGCAAGTTTCATCTCTGGTACCTGCAAACCAGGAACGTTACTGTGTTACAGTATTGTACTTTTTTCTCACTGCATGAAGACCATGGTCTGGATTCGAACCCTGGACCTCGTGGTCAGACGTCCCCTCTCTGATGTAGGGGGTAACGATAATCTATGAGGCCAGAGCCAGGTGAGTTTGCAGGGTTATGTTAAAGTGACGTTGGTGATGAAGTAACAAGACACGCTGTGTGTGGTCTGGCATTGTCCTCTTGAAATAAATGCTTTGACACGATGTCCTCTGGTTTTGTTAGGGAAATGGTAGGAGAGCCGCGTACATGGCATATGTAGCTTTGGGCTACGATCAGACATAACCAGATCTGCTCCCAGAGTCTGCTTTAAATCTTGAGGCTGCCACCACCAAAAGATTCATCCACATGGACTCAGCAATTGACGGTACTCCCCACGACGAAGGAGAAGTTCAAACTTTTATCTATTGCTACTTTGCATATGCTACCTGAATAAATGACGATTCTATCATTTTGTGTGGTTGTGCACAGTGCTGGATTCTAACCCATACCCTTTCAGATAGTGTAATTGCAAATATAAAATATGGTGTGGTTGTCACTGTTGAAATAGCATAAAACCCAGTAGCCTGACCCGGATATTTCCGTGAGCCGCATAAGGAGACAGACAATGATGTTGAGTAAGGCACTAATTGGGATAGGCGAAATCCTTGGGGAAAAAAATTCAGGACACGCCACTTAAGATGACTTCTCCAAATCTATGCCGCACGGTGAGAGTTAAATATAAGTTGCTCGACTTCTTGTTTACGCGAAGTGCTAGTGGCTGAATGGTTACAGTGCTGGCGATGTAGTGCCTGACTCTGAGTGTGTGGGACTCAACCACACAAACTGATAAAATCGTCACTTTTCCAGATAGTGTAATCTAAAATATAACATAGTTGTGTTTGTCACTGTCTGAATAGCACAGAAGTTATCTTAACGCTACATTAAATTTAAGAATGTTGAGAAAATACTTATCCCCTCCGTCTGTCCTTCCACTGTACACTAAGTCTCCACCGCAGTCTCAAACGTTGACGTTAATGTCTCAAAGTTACGCCACTGAATGGTCTGTATGCTGGAATATTAAAATCGTCGTAGTTTTCTAAATCTCATTTAAACAAGTTCTACTGCCCCGTTGCCACGTTTCTCCACTCTGCATGCCTGGTTTGAATGAGATTGTAGTTTTCTAAGCACTCTTTATTGAATGACAGTAGCGCTGTTAACGTCAAACACATCCGATGATTAATTGGGCATAGATAACGGTATTTACTGGGGCAGTGACGTGTGGTCTGCCCCTCCCAACTCTGCCTGGTGCATCCTTGCTGCTACAGGCTAAACAATGTCACAAGGCAAATGGGTACGAAAATTACTGTAAACTTTGTACTTCCCAAAGTACCTCAAGAAACAACCTTCAACCTCAAGGAGTAGTCTATCAACTTTAGGAGCTGTGCCAATTTCACCTATCAGAGGGGTACTGAGCGTAGCTTTATCTTAAGTACAGGGTGTGGAACTTTGTTTTTGTCGAAGTCTCCATGGCCGAGTGGTGATTAAGGCGCTGGGATGCTCAGTGCTGGCGATTTGGTGCCTCACTCTGAGGGTGTGAGTTCGAATCCCTGCACGGCACTCAACCACGCAAAATGATAGAATAGTCACTTTTCAGATAGTGTGATCCTAAATATAACATATAGTTGGAGTAGTAATGTGTTTGGCAGGTACTAAACAGTTACATTTAGTGTGACATAGTTGTAAAATAAATATACCCACGGCATGTTATGCAGTAATATGCATGTAATAGTAAACTACTAGTTAACGATTTGTTTTTCTTGGCCCCTTTCCTCAAACCGATCTTAGTGTTAACGAGATCGTAATTGATTTTTGAAAGAAAGTCCTGCGGAGTTGTGTCTTATTATGGGCTTACGACTGTCGTTGCGCACCGGTTCCAAACCAATATTTACACTACGACAATGTTATATTTTAGGACTTACGATCAACTTAGCCTATGATTGCTTTAAGGAACGGGGCCCCGTTCCTTGTTTTATCCGTCGGTAGACATTACATTTCAGGAGACAAAATCAAAAACTTTCATCAAAACACATATAGCAAACAGGCGTTGCATTTCATTTTGCGATTTTTATTTTTTCTCAATTTTCATAGAAACATTTTGGACTTGGTCTAAAAATAATGTTTGTTTTGGTTACGGAACACAACTTAAAAACTGCTCAATATATTTAATTAAAAATCTGTACATATAGTATACGTGTTCTAAATTGATGTTTCTAAAACAACAAAACATCTTGCATCAAATCTTTGCAGAGACAGTGCGATGTATTACTGTTGTTGACTTTTGGTTAAGGAATTGAGATTAGTTAATTACACTCAAAGCGTCTTGTCAGCTATGAACATAAGTCTCTAAGTCAAGTGATGAATATTGAACGTTTGTGAATAATATATTTTGAGCCTGAATTATGACATTGATTTAATAGGTTGTGTTTTACAATTGCCATTGTAAACTGTGCAATTTCAACAGAACTTGTTGGCCCAGTGCAATCCCGTTGTAGGGCGAGTTTAACCCAAAGAGTTGCTAAACTGATTTTGGCAAGAATAAAAACCGTGTTAAACTCTCAAAACCTATCCGGCTTCTCGGGAGCTAATTTCGAGAAATTACTACTGGATATGTTTTTAACAGCGTAACTAGATTAAAAATGTAAACACGGTAATGGACTAAAGTTGCGTTTGGCGAATAAAGTTCAAGGATAAAAAAAACTCATCATAAAACTGAATGTAAACTCTAAAACCGTATCAAGATAGTATTGTGTTGTTTTAGAGCAAGTGTAATTGTACACTTTGGTCTCATTTTTGATGAAACCGTAGAAAACTTACATGGAGGTATTCATATTTTATATTAAACTATAGTATTCCTCCCTTTCATAGTTGTACAGTGAAACTTATATAAAACTAAACAAATAATAGATAGCACTTATTGATTGCAAGTATTTTGGTTTTTAGAAAAACAAAACACTCATTGCGCTTTCACGCATCAGTCACTTATCATAGTACACAACACAATATAAACGCAACACACAAAAATTAAGGTGTAATGATTTACCCCAAGTTTAACGTTACATTAAGCGTTAACGTTTTAACATTATTACATAAGCGCAATACCGAGATTACAGTTATTAAGATTAACAATATTTTAGATTTACAATATAAAATAAACGTAACACTACGATTGAGGTTGCTGGGTTTTCAATTATTGAAACGTTACGTTACGAACGCGGCTGTAAAGATTCGCGACTGCATGCAATTATCGTTGAAACGTAAACTTACTACGATTATTGTTATACGAATTTACAGCTTTTTACTGTTACAGTGTAAACGTTCCCCTACGATTGAGGTATCAAGGATTTACAACTATTTTATTTCAGTGTCACTTTATAAACATACGGCTTCGATCGCGGTTATAAGGATTTACAACTATTTTTAGCGGTACAATCGTTTTTGTGCAATTGGGCCAATTTCTCATGGACTCGATTCTCAGACAAAGTCACTCCAAACAAAGCCCTATTATAACGTGTATGGAGACGTCGTGGAACTGGAGTCCTACAATGTGCTATGCTTTCCCACTGTTTATTTGGCTTGTAGTGTAAACTTCCTGCAGTGTTGATGTGTGATTGTTGCCGGGGTCCCCCAGTCATTTATTGGCACAGAACCACCTGAATTTGGATCGGGTTCTTTCCATAACAACATTCAATACCACAAACTGCTGATGTGGCAGTTTTTATACAATGATTATGAAAATCAGCTGAGGATTCAAAATAACCCTTTGCCCAGATTTGTGCTAAATATTGCCTTTTGTGTTTATGAATATGTTTTGTGAATTAAAATTTATACAGACACAAATCTATGCCAGATAATTCAGGGTTGTATGGCCTCGGGGTGTAGTTTTATGTCTGTTTTTGTTTTAAACATTGTTATTTTTATCTGAAGTAAATTTGTTCACATAAAATCATGGATATAGTAACAGGCAGATTTCAAGTTCTACAGCCATTAATCAGTGTTTAAAATGATATGCATTGGATTCGTTTTTCAAATGCCTTAAATGTTGTAAACTGTGTATTATCCAAAGAACAACAAAGTTGGGTTTTTTTAATTGCAACAATAACGAAAATCAACAAATTTGCGTTTGTGGCATAATAAAATATTTTTTTAAATTTCTATTTTTATTAAAGTGCACCGTTTACAACGGTTTTGGCATTTGTATGCCAAACGTATTGGCCAATTGCAATTTGCCCGTTAAACTAAACCTATGGAATAACCCATATTTTCAACATAAAAATCCGTATTCACCGACATACCTTGTATGACACCAGATAACGAATGCTTCTACAAA
This sequence comes from Calliostoma canaliculatum, assembly GCA_032361085.1. Taxonomy (NCBI): domain Eukaryota; kingdom Metazoa; phylum Mollusca; class Gastropoda; order Trochida; family Calliostomatidae; genus Calliostoma; species Calliostoma canaliculatum. Next base: position 4,075 of record JAULCD010514071.1, on the reverse strand, counting down.
CAATAGAGCCATTATTATTTGAGCCTTTGAAAATATTCAAAACAGGAATGCAGGAATTTACAATGAAAATCAAATTCCTTTGTCCCTCCAAACTGGGATCTGTATGAAATAGTAATAAGTTAATTATCATGATCACAATGTCATATTTTAGAACATCAATCACAGAGCAAAGACGTTTATGGGAGAGATGGCAGTCACTTTTTCTGTTGGGAATTGTAAATGATTGTTTTAGTTGACACGGACACGATTTATTGTATAAAATGTAACTTTGCAAAAAAAACTCACTTGCAAATACCTGAGCGTTCATTACCAAATTTGATTATCCTTTGTCGCCTGTATTTGTTTTGTTTTGGTAGTAATTGTTGATGTTTTTTGTAAGTTTTATTTATTTTTTGCAGTTTTTTATTTATTTTGTTTTGTTTGTTTTGGGTATGTTTATTTTTTTTTATATTTTGAAGGGTTATTTTTGTTGTTTTGGGGGGATTTTGTTGTTTTGGGGAGATTTTGTAGGGATTTTGTTGTTAGTGTTTGTGTGGTTGTTTTTGTGGTTGTTTGTTGTATGTTTTTTAGTAAAAGGGGTTAGGGGATTGTCTGTAAGTTTTCTATTTTCATTTTCACCAAGGTTTTCTTTTTCATTGTTCTTATACGTGGTGGTGTTTGTTTGTTTGATGAGGAATTGGAAACTATTAATTCATATGCTCTTTACTTTTAAAAATACTTAAATTTAAATCCATTTGACAATAATTTATGACTTCATTCAACAGACATGTACAACGAGTATGATACGTACTGTATTAATGATGTGCAAATACTAATCTTGTACATGGGCCCATAACTTGTGCATGTAGCAGGGACTAATGAACTGAGAAAATGGATGTAGTTTTTAGTGTATATTAGGTTATTAGATGTAAGCTAGTCTTGCCCCAAGACTGTGGAATGTTTATAGAGCCTTGTGGACAGTCTATAAAATAAGCAAGTCTAGGAGCTTCTACACATTCCACACGTTGTTTGGTGTATGAATTTGTTCTTCAGAAAAAGAAACACGGCTTTTTGAAAAAGTGGATTCATAGTATTTCATAGACGAAGTTTTAGTCTAGATATAAACAGACTTTGCCATGAACGTGTTAGTCAGCATTGCTGTTAGTATGCATGCCTTGCAAATAACCTCGCAACACCTGATCAACTGTTGTATGGTGCGAGCCCAAACAGCCGACTTCATCATGACATAAGCTAAACTCCTATTCCGTTTAACCCCTACGCTGCTATGCTCACTATTTCCCGTTTCCGTATCCATACTCCAACCTTAATGAACTGTTGAAAACCTATTCTGTGGTAATTTGTTTAAAAGAGCTTCTACGGAGCTCTTTTAAACAAATTACCACAGGATAGGGTTTCAACAGCCTCAGATAGTCACATAATCTGTTTGATTGGCATTTTTTAAATGGTATTGAAAATGATGATAAAAATAGTTATGGATTACACACTCATTTATTTACAATGTGCATTTTGGTATAGTTTCTTACACCGTTGTCAAGTCTTATGATTCACAACGGTATAAAAAAAACTATATCGAAAAATAGCACATTGTAAATAAAGAAGTGTGTAATCCATAAGCAAAGTTTCTCTTCAAGATGGTCACAGATTTAAGTATGCCATAAAAAATCACACATGTTACAGTTTTGTTTAATTTTTAGGTACCATTGAGAGATAGTTTTAAGAGGTATTTTTATTGCAATAAAGATTATCTATCTACGTAGTCTGAATAGTATTTCATCTTTTATGTAGATTACTGATACATATCTACATCAATCAATAGAAAACATAAATATAACCAAAGTGATAATAACATAACCAACACCTTAGTTCTTCTATACGTTATTTTTGTAGCATAACCTTTTAGTGACATTGTGCACTATTGTATAACTATTGGGGTTATTTACCATCTAATTAGTGTTATGTATCAACCAGTCATCACAACAATTGACAGCTATGACGTCATTATGGACGTCATGAAGGGCCAGTTGCCCTCCGTATCATCGGTGTAATTGTGATGTTTGTACAACTACAGACAGGAGTGTTATGTCATTACTTTTTATGTACCTCGTTTGTATCTTGTACTTAGTGGATGATAAAAATACCTTTATTGTTTACCTTTAATTACTTTTATCTAGATATTAATTGTTTTTGTTTTATTTTTGCAGGTAACTAATACATATCGACATCCATCTATAGGAAACTTCATCAATATAATTGTAGTGAAGATACTAGAACCCGGACCTGGGGATGTAAGTACAAATGTATACTTTTTTATTCCATATTTGGAGACCGTTCTAGCCATGCTTCATGAATGTGAATGTTTATAGAGCCTTGTCGATAGTCTATAAAATAAGCAAATCTAGGAGCTACTATGAACCCAGTTTTTAGTAAAGGAAAACGACTTTATGAAATTAGAAAACTTTGGTCTAAGACCGTTTATAGTATATGGCTGGGGGATAGAGGATGTGAGAATTATAAGAAGGTAAAAAAAATTGTTAATCCTTACCGTGCGGCTCCCGGAAATATCCGGGTCAGGCTTTTAGCCTGACCCGGATATTTTCGTGAGCCGAATGGAAAAACAGGCGGCGATGTTGAGTGAGACACTGATAGGGGAAACCCTTAAACTTTCAGGGACACGCAACTTCTCCAAATTATGCCGCACGGTAAGGGTTAAGAGGAGAAAGGGAAGGGTCAGCAATTGTGTGCATATATTTGCTGGCAGGAGGGGTATTGTTTGTATACATACGTTGCTTGGATGGGTGGGTTTGCCCACTTAAAATGTACACAAAATTGTGGGGGTGGGGGTGAAGGTGGGTTAGCGCAACTAAAATGTAAACAAAATGGTGGGGGTGGGATTGAGGGTGGGCACGTACGTTCTTCAAGGAAACCAATTACAAAATCCCTCATTCCCCCACCCATGAGCCATAAATTAGGACAAGTCACTTAGTTTTAATTTCATTCAGAACATTAATTTTGTAAGAATATCAACGCTCAATGCAGAATTGAATTTACATTAGAATAAAACATAAAGAAATGTTAATTTATTTCTTTAGAAATTTCGATTCCTTTGGGGGAAGGGGCGGGGTTGGGTGTGATTAAAATCAAAATGTAATTCTGATTAAGTTAGTCATATCACACAAGTTTTGTTAGGATCCTTTAATTAAATTTAATCAATGAGAAGTGCTGAAAATCAACCGAATATAATGACTAGGATTATAACTATTGAATAAAATAATGTTTCTAAAATCTCAACACACCTCAAACAATGGGCAATATGCACAAGCATTTATCAGCTCCTTCAATTTCTTTCTCGGAAACATGTTTTAATTTGAGGGAAATAGAAAAGAATTAAAGAAATTTGAACTGAAATCAGATCCGAGGTTTGTTTCATGGTGGTCTATGGGTCTGATCGATATCAACCCAAATGAAACTGCCACAGTAAAGCCAAAGGCCGTCGACAAAATTTGATAAAAGATATCCTGTAATTATAAACCTTACTCTCCCATTGAGGATCAAAGACAGCTTGTATAAACATATGCTAAATACGAATTTTTCATCTGTGATTGCCTTTGAAATAAAGTTCAGCAAATTTGCATAAATAAATAGAAAAGGTCAGCTGTTTTCATTGCGTTTAACCACCACAGTGCTGAAGTAGCTCAAAATTTAAAGCTGGTGATCTTGTGCTATTGAAAACTAATCATTGATAATTTGTTTAAAAGAGCTCATTCGGAGCTCTTTTAAACAAATTACCACGGGATAGATTTCAAACAGCATACCAGGTTTGAATTTGAATAAGGAAACGAAGAAAGGTTTACTTCGCACGCTAAGGGTTAATTATATAAACGGGGCAGGGGTTGAACTGAACCATGATGCAATTCAGCTGGTGCACCTCAAGAGGATAGTGCTCGGGGCCCCGTTCCTCAAAGCGACCATAGGCTAAATTGATCGTAAGCGATTTTTGAGACAATGTCCTATAGAGTTGTTTCTTATCATAGGCTTACGACAGTCGCAGCAAAGAGATCTATTTGGAACCGGTGCC
>JAULCD010513018.1:0-14661 GCA_032361085.1 Calliostoma canaliculatum | reverse complement strand
AGATAGAAGACTGTCTGTCATCAGGTGGAAGATTGTCCGTCATCAGGTAGAAGACTGTCTGTCATCAGATAGAAGACTGTTTGTCATCAGATAGAAGATTGTATGTCATCAGGTAAGAGACTGTTTGTCATCAGTTAGAAGATTGTACGTCATCAGGTAGAAGATTTTCTGTCCTCAGATAAAAGACTTTTTGTTATCAGGTAAGAGACTGTTTGTCATCAGATAGAAGACTGTACGTCATCAGGTAAAAGACTGTTTGTCATAAGTTAGAAGATTGTACGTCATCAGGTAAAAGATTGTCTGTCATCAGATAAAAGATTGTTTGTCATCAGGTAAGAGACTGTTTGTCATCAGATAGAAGATTGTCCGTCATCAGGTAGAAGATTGTCTGTCATCAGATAGAAGACTGTCTGTCATCAGATAAGAGACTGTATGTCATCAGATAGAAGATTGTCTGTCATCAGATAGAAAACTGTCTGTCATCAGGTAAGAGACTGTTTGTCATCAGGTAAAAGATTGCCCGTCATCAGGTAGAAGACTGTCTGTCATCAGATAGAAGATTGTCTGTCATCAGATAGAAGATTGTCATCAGATAGAAGACTGTATGTCATCAGATAGAAAACTGTCTGTCATCAGGTAGAAGATTGTCATCCAATAGAAGACTGTATGTCATCAGATAGAAGACCGTCTGTCATCAGATAGAAAACTGTCTGTCATCAGGTAGAAGATTGTCTTTTAATAAGATAGAAGACTGTCTGTCATCAGGCAGAAGATTTTCCGTCATCAGGTAGAAGACTGTTTGTCATTAGGTAGAAAACTGCCTATCATCAGGTAGAAGACTCTCCGTCATCAAATAGAAGACTGTCCGTCATCATTTAATAGACTGTTCGTCATCAGATAGAAGATTGTCCGTCATCAGTTAAAAGATTGTCTGTCATCAGATAGTAACTGTCTGTCATCAGGTAGAAGATTGTCTGTCATCAGATAGAAGACTGTCATCAGATACGAGACTGTCTGTCATCAGATAGAAAACTGTCTGTCATCAAATAGAAGACTGTCTGTCATCAGATAGAAAACTGTTTGTCATCATATAGAAGACTGTCTGTCATCAGGTAGAAGATTGTCTGTCATCAGGTAGAAGACTGCTTGTCATCAGATAGAAGAATGTCTGTCAGCAGATGGAAACTGTCTGTCATCAGGTAGAAGATTGTCTGTCATCAGGTAGAAGACTGTCTGTCATCAGATAGAAGATTGTCTGTCATCAGGTAGAAGATTGTCCGTCATCAGGTAGAAGATTGTCTGTCATCAGGTAGAAGACTGCTTGTCATCAGGTAGAAGACTGTCGGTCATCAGATAGAAGAATGTCTGTCATCAGATGGAAACTGTCTGTCATCAGTTAGAAGATTGCATGTCATCAGGTAGAAGATTGTCTGTCATCAGATAGAAGACTGTCTATCATCAGATAGAAGACTGTCTGTCATCAGGTGGAAGATTGTCCGTCATCAGGTAGAAGACTGTCTGTCATCAGATAGAAGACCGTTTGTCATCAAATAGAAACATTCCGTCATCAGGTAGAAGACTGCCCGTCATGAGATATCAAGTAGAAGATTGTCTGTCATCAGATAGAAGACTGTCTGTCATCAGGTAGAAGATTGACCGTCATCAGGTAGAAGACTGTTTGTTATCAGATAGAAGACTGTCTGTCTTCAGGTAGAAGATTACTGTCATTAGATAGAAGACTGTCTGTCATCAGATAGAAACTGTCTGTCATCAGGTAGAAGATTGTATGTCATCAGATAGAAGACTGTTTGTCTTCAGATAGATATTGTCTGTTATCAGAAGACTGTCCGTAACAACGCTTAAAGCAAACTATCAGAAATCACATAGGGTAGGTAATGAATGTTTCTAGGTTTGTCCAGTGTACCAAAACCTGATAACAATACTGGCTTTTGAAGACTGTGATCTCATTAGTAATAGGTAATGGGTTCTTATTTACTTTCCGAGAATGTTTTCTCGTGGAATTCCAACGGTAAACGGTCCCACTCCTCAAGGACAGACTGAGCAGGCTCCCTGAGATTAGTTACATATTCTAGACCTGCCATTAATAAGCCGTCCTATGGCAGCCCACACGTGATTTAAAGGATGCAAATCAAGACTTTGACTTGGCCATATTTAATTTGAATTCTTTTCAGTTCATGGATTATGTGGGCACGATGTGGTGCGTGCGTTACCCCTTAAAATGTATGCAGTATTAGGACTGGTATAAATGAAAGGGTTCGCAAAGATGTCACGACCGTATTTATCAGCGTTCAATGAACCTTTGACAATAACTTATTGGTCATACGTGAAGGCTCCCAATACGATTACCGACAGACAACCTTCTACAACAGTTGGTAAACCATTGTGCAGATTAAGTTCTTTATTTGGAAGACATCGCACTCATAGGCGACCGTCAGCGACATAAAGGTTGTACATGGATTTGCCACGTCCCAAAATCCAGCTATGTCAAAGTTGTGCTAACGGTGCATTACGTTTCTAATTAACGGGATATTATTACGCCTGTCACTTCATAAATCTTTAGTAAAACGGATTTGCAGATTGGGAGGGGTTTTCTCTTGCCATCTGAAGTAAAATTGCGGTTGTCTCTTGGCTTTTCCTCCACTTACAACCTTGACCTTCAGCAACCTTTACATTACCTGTCTGTCGAACACATTAAATCTTTCGGCAATCTGACGTAATGGATTACAAACATCTCTCATACCAACATTTTGCCATTTGGAAGCTTACAATACGGGTCAAAAATTTATACTGACAAGTAACACTCACAGTGGAAACTTACTTTCGCAAGGTGACACAATACATGAGGTGTTCGATATCATGGTTTCATTAGAAGTTGCACATGCATTTCAATACTATACACTTGTCCTCCACTGTGTGTTCATTTCAGTTTCCTACTATTACAAGTTCGGCTTTTTTAAGATCATATGAGGTGTTGCTTCAAGTTTTACTATCAGTATATTTGTTGTGATAACTTTGAATCCAGGTATATTTTTTGTTGTAACTTTGGATCGTAGTATATTTAAGCTACCACATTAGTTAAATATTGTTATTTTTCAAGTTACAAATGTGATTCCTAGCATAGATCTAATTACAACGTTAATTATATGTGTCCATATATTGGTATATTTGGTTGCATTCTTTATTCCAAGTGCATTGTACACCATTGCATCCTGATACTAATGGGTTACAACATCAATTGCTGGTATAATATTAGTTACAACAGTATATCAATGTCGTGTGATGTGTTTTCATCGCCTACTTTTAATTATATAACCATTATCACCAATAGCCCTAAACATCAACAGACAGAATTTGCATACGTTTATTGGTAATGACAGACATTATTCAAGACATATTGCTCATTATATATAGAAAGCTGGAGTAAATGTCTCTTAAATAATACTCGATTGACGTCACGTCGATCCAAAAGATATTTATCCCTCAGGTTGGAACATAAAACTACAGTAAATCAGTCCATAAACAATAAAACAGAAGCAAGACCGTTAATGGAAAGTAATATAGTTGTTAGGATTAATTAAGTATTCCTTGAAGAGCCAGGTTAACGGCTTTTTAACAGTTATATTTGTTTTTTACAGTCGCATCCGTGAATACATCTGGAAAAAGTACTACTGAATTTAAATTTGCGCCTTTGTTCTACAACCCATAGGAAATCAAAATTGTATTTTAAGTATGTTGAAAGCTCTTCTTACAAATGTATCACCAAAATGCAACAACTTGCTACACATGTATGCTAACATACTAAAAGCAGGCGTGAAAACTGCAGTGCATTGATTAATTGTTGAAGGGTCTGCGGCTGTGGGTTACGCTGTCGTACATGTTTGTCCAGAGCATCATAAAGATGCTCTATCGGGTTTAATTTTGGTGATCTACAGGGTCATCGTAGCACATTGATGTTCTGATTTATAAAAAAAAACTCTAGTGACAAGTGCTTTGTGTGGTCTAGCATTATCCTACTGGAACAGCTCCCTCTGACGGTTGAAAATAAGAAGCAGGTGTGCACGAAAAAATTCAGCATAGTAGCATTGCGCAGTCAGGTTGTCTTAAATCATCACCAAATCACTTCTTCCAGTGTATATTATGGCTCCTCACATTATCACACCGAATCGGTCAACCTGGGGGGGAAAGGTGTCGGCAAAACGTTCATAACAGCGTATGTAAACTCCCATTCTCTCATCGTGTCGCTACAGAAATCTCGATTCATCGCTGATTCAGATTCGACGCCAATTAGCCATAGTCCAGTCTGACCGTTGGTTTACCATTGAACACGATAAATTGTCGAAGTACGGTCTTCGCGCTCTCAAACTCGCCTCTTGATGTCTGTTCCTGACGGTCTGTGCGGATAGTTTATCCTGTTTCAAGAAGCCCTACAGCAGTATTTCCATTGGTGCAGCTGGGTCGTGTCACATTAAATTCTTCAGAAACTCTCAAATAAAGTGACTAAACAAAAACAATGATTGAATTTTATACCCATCAGTGACATGATGTGAGTCCCAAGTGCCACGTACATTACACACGTATTATGTATTCTATGACATAGCATGCACAAACTCAAAATCGTGGTGTTACATACAGGTAGTTCATGCTAGATACGTTTGGATGGGATGTTTTGAGACAAACACATCATAGGAATCATAAGTAAATGAAACATGTTTGTTAAATTCTCTCTGTACCAATACACAAACGCATTTCTTTTTAGAGAGTATATATATACACAGACAAAAAGTATCGCAACTATTGTTTTATACGGCTAGGGCTGAGTCAATGTGAGCGCTGTATTACATCTGTAAACCAGTGTCTCAGTGTAGAGTCAATATAAAACAATAAGAAACCGTTGGAATAAAATTGTCGGTAAAGATCATAATGCGTTTATATTGAGTTACTAACAAGACCAAACAAATCGAAAATATCCAGTGCGGAAAGCTATGGCTATAACCGGTCTATCCGAATTTATAAATCAATTTCCATTCATGCCATTCTCAGAAAATACATAGAGTTTGCAAAACAGTGAGAAATGTTAGTATCTGGTGTAACCTTCTCCAAGTTAAATCACCTATTCAACTCTCATTCATAATTAAGATAACGTCCGCCCAGGTAAATTGACCAAAATCAAGTGCGCAGCACTATTGTAGCATAAGTAGTTTGCCTCAGTTACAGGTCACGTGACCATAGTACTGCACGTGTTTTCAATGATTTTCATTTGCAATGATGTCATTTGACAAAAACAACGAAAAACACCACAAACCAAAAACATTATGACCATTTATCATGCAACGCGTTTTAGCGTGAACGTTGTACACGGGAACCTCTGGAGAGGGAGTTGCAAGGGCAATGGGTTGTGGTCGACGAACTGTTAAGGATTTATAATTGCGTTTACAGCAAATGGGTATCACAGCTGATCGCCCTTGCCCAGGTCGAGCACGTGTGACGTCAAACAACGAGGATCGCCAGATTTTCTTACGCGACCTTTAAACCAATGTTTGACGTTGATATCAATTAAAATAAGCTGTTTCGAGTTAAACTGAATGCGTAAACTGTTCCAAACCGACTGAGAACTGCTTGCCATAAAGCACGAGGGCAATATTTTGGGCCAATTCTGACTCAGTTACACAGACGTCAATGTCAGGTGTGGGTACAGCAACACTTCCGATGGAGTCAGATGAATTGCAAGTAAGTCGTTTCTGGTGATGGTAGGTGTGGTGGCGCCGTTATAAACATTACGCATATTGTTGTGTACAGGAAGTTAACATAATTGGAGGCGAATGTGTCATGGTGTGTGGTGCTTTCTCTAACAATGCACGTTCCAGGCTTCTTATCATCTGTGATAACCTCAAAACTGCTGTGCAAGGAAGGGTCACTGAACAGTACTACCAGCAAAGCATACTGACACCGTTTGTTATCCCGTTTGCTGGGCGATTTAATTGATATTGTATGTTCCAGGATGACAACGCCCATGCTCACCGTGCCCTGAATGTTAATGCTCACTTTCATGCAACGTTTACGGCCAATTGACAAGCTGAACACTACACTACCGACAAACCCAAAATGTGGACGAATGACCAGTGCAACGGTCAATCATATTTCAGGCTACAGGTGTTCGAGTTACAGCCTAGAAGATTGGGAATGGCCGCTAAACGGGAATGGTGTAGGTTACGTTGACACTGAAGGAATTGACGCTGGTCACGTGTCATGTTTTCAAATGAATCCAGATTCACTTTGCATAACCTTGACAAGTGTGGTCAGGTCTGGCGACAAAGACATGAACGGCACGCCAACAACACCGTGATACCACATGATCTCTTTCGGGGTAGATCAGTTATAATACAGAGTGGTATCCATATGATTAAAAGAACTCCTCTTCATGTCATGCAAGGAATGTTTAATGGACAGTACTACCGTGATAACATACTGACACCGTTTGTGGTCCCGTTAGTGTTTTGGTAGTCATTTTGTGTTTCAGGATGACAAAGCCTGTGCTCACTATGCATAAGTCGTTACTGCTTACTTTCAACAGCAAACATCTGTTGTAATCCATGACCAGCTAAACCTAGATCTTTCTTTGACAAAGGGATGGGAATTTCACTCAAAAAAGACATTTACAATACTACTTGGTTAACATATTAGTTGTGGGCATTCTAATATACATCATTAAAATAAGGTTCACAATAATTGGCTAACTCAGTATCTGATGTAACCGCCTCGCACTTGGAGACCATTATCTCCACGTCGTTTCATGCTGGTCATCAGAAGTCTGATTCTCTGTTGGGAAGTCTGATGCCACTCATCATGCAATGCACATGGGTTAATGCCTGAAGGTCCTGAACTGGAGGATCCCTTGCTCTCACCCTACGTCCCAAAATGTCCCACAAATGCTTAATAGGATTAATATCTGTATTTCTGGCAGCCAAGGGTAGTGTCTAAATGGCGTTATGTTGAGATGCCAGCAACAGTGATGCCTCTCAACAGCATTACAGATCTATCCCAAAAAGGATCATGTCTAATGACGTTAACATCATGGAAACGCTTGTTTCATCGACGCCACACCCTCCCACGCCTATCCAGAATGTCCACAGTGAACCTCGATTCTTTTGAAAACATTACATTGTTCCAACGGCGAGTATTCAAGGGATGACGATCCAGACATCAAAGGCGTCTTGCACTAATGTGAGGATGTCTCAACTATTGAATGATGCGAGGACGTCGGACGTGTAAATGGGCTCTGTGCAGTCGATTTCTAATCGTCTGGGTACTCACTCCCACACCAGTATCTGCTTGAAGTCGAGCTCTTATCTGAATAGCCGTTATAACATGAATTCTCAAGGCTATAGTACAGATAAATCGATCTTGTGTAAGAGGCGTCACCCGTGGTTGATCCGAGCGTTGCATTTTTGTTGTTAACGATGAAGCCTTTCTTGCATACATACATTTGAACAAAAAGGAAAATATTTTACCATGAAGACATTAGGCCTTAGCAACTAAGTTTGCAGTTAATTCCTTTAGTACATTGTAGCCTTTCAAACAATGATGGAAGAATACAAATACATGTAGTCTAAGAACAGACAGATTCTGACAAGTATGAAGATTGCGAGAGTTTGGAATGGGGGATTAGACGTTTGTGCATGCCAATTGGAATGAATATTAATGACCATATTAAAAGATAAACCGTATGTAAGGCTTTACTAATGCAAAATCGATGACAAAATATTTTTAAAAGAACAATTACAATGACAGCCACAGCGAATGTATGGTTTGTAATAATGTTTACTTTGTCACACCAAATTCGACATAAGATGCAAATAGATAAGACCTGTTTTGCTGGCACTACAGTTTAAGTAGGGACTCTTGGTATTCTACCAAGTTAAAAACCACACAAGTTAATTTCAAGAAAGTAAGTTGAAACATTATGTATAAATCAAGGCAGGTAAATACTGAGTCTTTTTGCAATCTGATTCATCAACGATACACTAGAACCTCTGAAGAATGAATGCTGCTAAAATGTTATTGCATTACAATCATACTGACCCTTGATCCTTTTCCTCTGTCTTTCTTTAGAAGGAAAGTTAGATCTGAATGTTGAAGTAATAGTTTATGGGGACCTTTAGTAAGTTCCTTTCTTGTCCAATATCTCCTGAAATAATATAAATTGCATGGCGTTAATGTATGCATAATTAAACTGACTCGTTTCGACAAATGCTGCATTGTCTTGTAAACGTATTATTTTCATCTATGCTAAGGTGGCTACATTAAGAGTTAAAATATTTCACGTGATATTGTGCATGGAAGTTTACTAAGGAAATATTATATAAACCTTATATTTTCTTCTAGTTGTTAATCTTAAAGTGCATTTATACACACAATTTCAACCCTTTTTTAAAAGAATTGTTTTGTTTGAAACTGTTAAACAGGAAAAATATTAACTTTACCATGTGTTAAAGTTTATTAACTGTAATAATTTGTATACAAATATTTTTTGAAAAATCACATTTAATAAAGTTCCATAAGTTTGTCATTTATTACCTCCCTTTGTTGTGACGTAATTGAAGACGTCATTCACCCACAACACGTGTTCTTTCATTAGTTTGACTGCGCGTAAGATAGGCCTGTTACAAAATAGCTGAGTCACCCTGACTGCCAATGCTCAACAATTGTATTCTTTTCTGCACTCAATGACCGTGGCTGCCTGACATGTTTCGGTCAGTGTTTGAATTTTGGGGCGAATTTTAAGCACCAGATCAAAATAATAGGATTCAAAATTATGAACTGGATACGAGTCGAAGCAGGAAGCCATGTTAAATTTCGTCTTCAATTACGTCACAACAAAGGGAGGCAATCCATGAACCGTTTTCGTCTTTTGACAAATATGTTAAAAAGAGATAGTTTAAAATCCCAAATTATAAAAATTGTGCTTTTATAGACACTTTTTATTGTTTTGTATATTTTTTAAAACACATGTTCAACCCTATGCAATTATTTTTTAGCAATTTAAGAAAAATCGTTTTTTTATGTACAAATGCACTTTAATACTATAATGATACTGTCTGTTTAAACCAACACATTTGATTTAAACATATTTTATTCAATAAAAAAATATTTGGGCCATAGTTATCACAACTTAGACAACCCTCTCCAATATAAATATTTAAAAAGTATTGCAACACCTACATTTTCAATGACTTTCGTAATATACAGTAATAATTTTTGATTGATAAGTAACCAATTCTTATTAAATTGGTTGTCTAAGGCTAAACGATGTATATAACTCATAACTGAAGCCACCAAAAGAAGAAAGTTAGCACTTGGTTTAACCCCTATTACCACAAATAACACGCCTCTTCCTGGACTGAATATTAAGCTGAAGATGTTTGTGGAGCAGCTGGTTTCTTTCTTGATGAAGAACCACATCAAGTTTACCAAGGTCTCATTAAAACCAGTCCCGTTGCTCCGTTGCGCTTCTCTTTACTTCACATTAGGGTCTATGCGCTGCCTGTCAGACAAAAGCTTTAATCTTGATTGGTTGAAATTGATTTGTCGTTGAAAGGTGAGTTCGTTGTAACCTTTTACTGGACGTCCTCAGATCCACTTATGAAGTGGGGGCAACAAAGCAAGATGACTGGTTTTAATCAGATTGATCATGAATCGGAAGTTGTTTGTTGAGAATCCTATTGCCTAAAGTGTCCCACATGTGTTTAATTGGATTCAGATTCAGATTCAGACTAGCAATGTAGTGATAGCTTTAAGAATCACACATGTTCTGTGGGATCTAGCATTTATCGTCCATGAAGATGGGTCTTGTATGGAGGTCATGGTTGTCACGAGGAATTGCAACATGTTTCAAAATGTCTCGCTGATACTTTTTCTCCTATTCGATTATTCCTAACAGTTACCAAGGTTAGTTTACAGTCGTAAGACAAACATCCCAACACCATCGAATAAAACCTGTTCCATTATGTTAATCTGGGTATTAGCTGTTTCCATCTGTCATTAAGAGGAGAAAAGGGCTCTCATCAGAAATGTGGATTTTCCTCCAGGATGCAAAGTTCGTGGTTATCCCCTTCATGCAGAGGCAACGGCAACGGCAGGTGTTGATTTTTTAACAAGATAACGCAAGACCCCACACCGCCAGGCTCACTATTGACTTCCTGGGTCGTCAGAACATTCAGCTTTTGCCTTGGCCGTCACGCTCCTCTGACTTATTACCCATTGAGCACATGTCGGACCATCTCGGCAGATAGTTGTGACGTCGTGCACAGCCACCAATCACCATACCACAGCTGGAACAGGCTGTGCGAGAGAAGTGGCAGCATGAGAAGGCGTGTCCCGGCCTGTATCAACTCAAATGGGGGTCATATGAGGTACTGAAGACTGCGTTTATAAATACATTGTAGTGCCTTTGCCACCGCTGTTGAATTTTTCATTATTAATGGCTTGGCTTCTTTGTAACGACGGGCCACGTCTACTACAGTTAAAGCATATTGATATGTTTTACGCCTTACCCTGTTGTGTGGGAGAATAGAAGGTCTGCCTAATGGACATCATTAGGACTGGGTACATTAAATTGTTGTCTCAGAATATATTTTAGGGCTGGTAAATATACCTACTAAATGGCCTGCTTCATTAACCAGTCTTTAGCTATCTCATTCGATACATTCTACAGTGAGCTTTTTGATTGCAGAGACACCTTTTCAGTAACCGCGGGGGCTATAGTACACTTTCGCTATTTTTAGTTTGCAGTTAGGAGTTGTGTACCTCATGCAAGTCCTCTGGGTACTCCAGATTCGCTTCCATGATATAACCCACTGAGCTGTTCACCGGATGCTCTGTGGGACCATAAGATTGTTGGCCCCAGAGTGTCGCTTCGAAACCAGGAGATACCTCTACGCATGAGTAACTCAAACTTCATCTTCGGCTTCTTGAGTAGGGGTCTGGGCAGGTGTAATAGTGAGCATAGTCTAGACCATATTGCCTTAGACACGTCTCTCAGAAGGTTTCGAAGACATCCGTCAGAAAGAGGACATTGATGCGATTGAAAATATTGTGGTAGTCTTCAAGGGTTGTGCAGTTGAAGGCCTTCCAGATTTTTTGCGTGTGGGCGTAGTCATTCTCGCTGATGTGCGTTTTTGGAAAGTTTGCTTTAGAAATCTTCCTTTTGAGGAAGATTAGTTTCTGTGAATCGTCTCCAGGCATCTATGTATTCGTAGGAATATGTACCTTTTCGCATTAAGAGATCACATCCCTGCTTGTTCAGTTCATGCTTGGTTGTGATCTGGAAAGCCTCGGGATGGTTGGCTGTCACCAGCTTGTCGAGAGATGCCAGCAGGAACTGCAAACTGTCTATGAAGCAGAGCTGCCACAGACAGAAATAGATTTACTTTTCCGTGTTGTTTGGGATGCAAGAGATGCGTCCATTCACCTTGCTTATGGCCTGCGTCAGGAGATGGTAGTAATATCCTCGCAGGTTGTGGAAGACCACGGGAACTGCGGTTATTTTAGGACTCAGTCCCAACTTCAGGTTGCAGGCGTTATGGGTTGCCCCTCTACACTGCCCCTTTATGTGGTAGTGGTCACGCACAGAGTCCCCCTTAAGTGGCTTTTTACAGACATGACAGGTCGTCGTTGTGTTGTAGGCCTGCTAGTTCCACTTGTGTCATCTTTATGGACACTAGAAGGGCTTATATCGCTTGATCTTGCGTTCCTCATCCTGCAGAGCATGAAGGAAATGCTCTGCTGCTTTAGGACCCCGGTATTTGACTGGCGGCTCTGTCCACACAACGCACCGCATCACGATGTAGCAGTAATTGCAGGGCTCATGGTGTTGCGTTTTTCGGGTGTTGCTTCTTGTTGGATCCAGTTTTGTGCTCTCGATCTTCGTAATAAGTGCCTCAAAGTCTCATAGATGATGTAGGGGGTTAGCAGCTGCTTATGGTCATTCTGGAAAACCAGCGTGTTCTTACCTCTTCTAGCATATCCACCTGCACAGTGGTTTTGTCCTATCCCACAGCATTCTGGCTTATGGGCTCCTAGTAGGTCCTCCCTGGTGTAGCTGTGCAGGCAGCGCTCGCAGAAGTGCTTCCGCCCATTGTGCTTGCTCTGGTCATGGAGAAGGCGGTTAAAGTATTTGATGTAAATGTAGTGGGTTATGCCCACCTTTTCGATCAACAGCGTGTTGATCATGGGCATGTCGTCAGGCTGTTTGCCGTGGTAGTATACAATAATCCCTTTGTCTCACCCAAACACATTGATAGCAAGGTTGTACTGCTTTTCCACTTCAGAACTTGAGAGATAGGTGTTGGTGTATAAATCCCTTCAAAGGTAAGCCCATCGTGGGGTAATTTGAGATTCTTGCAGGGTGTATGACTACAGGGTTGCGGGCAATTCTTATCACCCATATAAGACATTTAGCATCCCTGTTTTGTTTGGTTCATGCATGCCTTCTTATCTTTTACAGGTTTTGGAAGTTTGATGTAAAATCCACCTCTCAATGGCTAGTATCTAGCAATGTCCAGCCAAAGGGTTTCTACCTGATTAATGACCTATCCATATCCCCTATGAGTCCATTTTTCGAGAGTCTCTTGGAGATTGGCAAAAGCTTGGTTAAGCGCACCACTTTTCTGCATAAGGGTCGCCCGTTTATGATAAAGGGTGGGGTCTGTGAACTGTTCAATTCCATCTGGTGCGGCCTTTTCAAACTTGACCTTGACCGCCAGCTGAAACTTGACACCACCGAGGGCTCGGATTTCGTATTCGAGTTTTTCCGTAATTTTGGGGTGCAACGTTTCGAAGAAAGCTATTGGATCTGTGTGTTCTTCGGGTACAACCATCTGCCAGCCTCATAGGTAATTACCAATGGCCCATGGAGTCTGCGTGAAGGTTAGTTCTTTCCCTACAAACAAACCTTTTAGGTCATCATCAGATCTCGAGGTGCGAGGGAATGGGTCGAATATTTTCTTGATGCTCTTCCTTTTTCTTTGTTTAGATGTTCCCCTTATAACAAGGGGATAAATGCGTCTTGCCCAGAGTTCCACCCTAACGAGCTTCCGTTGAAACTCGCTGTGCACCACAGGACTCGCACAGAATTGACTCAGACTGGGTCCCTATGCCACACCTTCAGCAGGTCTTTGGGATTAGGGAATTTCTGCGCATATGCACAAGGTGAATCTTCAGTACTCCCGATGCAGCTTTTACCGCAGTGCTGTAGAGATTGGACTAGGAGCCACCTACAGTTTTGTTGTCCTTTCATTATGGTACACCATATCCACACTATTCTCTAAATAAAAGTTTAGCCCTCGTATAAAAAGTTTACTTAAATATAAAATATCCATAGGTTATACAATTTCAAAGATGGAACATTGGCCAAGTCTTGGTGACTTTCCAAAGCAAGAAAAAGTATCCAAATGAAGAAACTTACCACTAGGTATATACAAGCTTGTGAAGATAAGCGATATTGACACAAGTCTGGGTAAGACTAAATAAGACTAAAATTATCATGGGTAAAAATGGTAAAAGTGTTCAAAGAATCTTGTGGGCTTTACAGTGCTTGAAAACCCCTACTGAGAATGCGGATACGTTCATTCTAAAAAACGGTCTCGTTAAAGGTTAAATAATAGTTACTTCTTGGTGGATGTCGTGCATCACTAAAGGATATTGGGAAAACACCACTACTACTCGGGGTGGGTCAGACTGAAGGGTGGGTCGGGATATAGGTGTGACACATAGGTGTGGCACAAGGGTGTGCCAGCCACTGCCTTTTGTATACTACTTTGTGTGATACTTTAAGAACCAGTCTTTAGATTTTCATGAAAATTTTTAACAGTTTGAAGTATTTTGAACAATGTTACACCATTTCTGGAGAACTGCTTGATGTATTTTGCTCTTGAGAACTGCTTGATGTTTTTTGCTCTTAAGAACTGCTTAATGTATTTTGCTCTATAGAACTGCTTGATGTATTTTACTCTATAGAACTTCTTGATGTATTTTGCTCTTGAGAACTGCTTGATGTATTTTGTTCTGGAGAACTGCTTAATGTATTTTGCTCTATAGAACTGCTTGATGTATTTTGCTCTAGGAAACTACTTGATGTATTTTGTTCAAATTGTGTTGCAAATTTGACACCAGATGACTTCAGTAATCATGATTTTTAAGGTTGTAGTTTGTATTTTACCATTGTTTGTTTGAATAAGCTTGTTCTCAAGAAATCCTTAATCGAGACATTCTTTATTTCCACCATATTTTGCAAAGTCTACAGTGTTATGATTTATTGCACATAGTTCACATTAGTCAGTAAAAATAACGAATGTACAGTTCATGTATAAACCAACATGAAAATAAGCATCAGAAGGTATGTATTAGGTTACAGTATGCTATGAACATGCAATAAAAAGTTACATGAATGGAAAATAGGAATTACCCTGTCAGAATAGATGCATTTAATCATCTGTATTAATAATTCTGTGTTTTTCAGATACAATAAACTGTACATGTACAATCTACAGAAGCCTGTCCAAGCAGCTGATTGGTTAACCTCAGAAAGTAGGTCAATCACCAGTGTCACATCCTGATTGCACCCCCCGGGGGGGGGGGGGGGGG
>JAULCD010511967.1:0-14668 GCA_032361085.1 Calliostoma canaliculatum | reverse complement strand
TGTGTGTGTGTGTGTGTGTGTGTGTGTGTGTGTGTGTGTGTGTGTGTGTGTGTGTGTGTGTGTGTGTGTGTGTTAGCAGAGTTTACTACTTTTGAAACGAATACACATTGTCAGGTTAAGATAGTACTATGCAATACGTTTCTTTCTTAACAATAGTAATTGAAAAAAATATTCACACAACGTAATAATATTTTAAAACGCTTTATAGGTTGTTAATAACAGATTCCTTTATTTATTTTATTTTAAACATACGTACAACATAACTTTTGGAAGGACACTACCTTTATAAGTGACGATCTGTAAATGTTTTGGGATGCGTCTCACTCGGAATGTGAACCCACGACCATGTAGAGTCGACCACCAAATTGCAAGAACTAGACAACCAATCACTGTAATTATTGAGCCCGAAGGCCTTTCCTGAAAGCCAATTCCAACAACTGATAATAAAGCAACTGTTATATCCTATGATGGGTGAAATTAGCACTGGTTCCGTAGCTGCCAGCTATAAAGTTCAGTGCCATTCAGCCCATGATCAAACTGCTCAAAGCTAAAGGTACTTGGATCTGAGAGTGTTTGAGTGTTAATCCTTTCATGGGCAAGCTCTTTGCGTTCGTTTTAATGTCAAAATTTCTATATAAATAGGCTGTGGAGACCCTATACTGTGATGATGTGTTTAAAAGTGCTCCTTCAGGAGCACTTTTAAACACATTATCACAGGATAAGGTTCCAACAGTCTATTTATAAAGGAATTTAGACCTTGAAACGGACAGGTTTTCAATAGCTGAAGATACTAAAATCCGCTTAGCACTATTAAGGATTTTAAAGCTTCCGTGTTATAAAATTCAGTTGGTCGATATTTTCTTCTATGTCGCACTACCTGAGGAATAGTTTTTTTTAAGCTGGGGCAGGGTAAAACCCTATCTTATAAACACCAATAGACTTCATCTTACACTAACGTTACTATGCCTGAATTGATACAACAGGTTCACAAATGCCAAAATCATTGTGAACTGTACAATTATAGCAAATGAATATTGCAAATTTTTAGCGAGTTTGTTTGTTTATTGTTAGACCAAAATCGGTTTTCAAATGACTAAAATAAAACATTTATAACCGTAATCGACGTGTGATGTCAGTTTTCTAAAGCCGTCCAACTGATAACTAAAACATCGCTAAAATGTGTCAAGCTCGACCTGGGTCAATTCCAGGTCAATATTCCAGTCCAAAGAGGCTGTTGGAAACCTATCCTTTAAAAAAAGTCTCACCGGATAGGCTTTTAACAGCCCGTGATAGGCATAATTTAAGGTCCAACTAAATTCAAGCCCCCGGTTAACAAAGACGTATTAACTTTACGACGCCGTTAACCATGTCACGGGGTTAATGGATCTGGTTCAAAATGCAAACAAATCGTTGTAAACTGTGCACTTTCCAACGAAAACCAGGTTTTTCTTTGGAAAGTACACAGTTTATAACGACTTTTTTTGCATTTGGAAACCAAATCCATTAACTCAGTGACATGGTTTACGACGTCGTAAAGTTTTTGAATACGACTTTGTAAAACAGGGCCAATGCTGGCACTCGAAGGGTTAATTGTTAACTCACTCTTTCATGACGTAAAATCAAATGAGCACGTCTTGACCATAGTTATCAATAATGATCACCACCTCCACCACCACCACCACCACCACAGTACGGGATATGTTATACTATATTGTCAGGTTTTTATAGTACATGGTTATAGTTTATGTAAAAATGACGCACAAGATAATTAATGCATGAAAAAGAAATACTGGTCGAAATTCACATATGAAAAAATACGCACGCGATAAATATAGAATTGGGAAAATAAACATTACATAATGTACAGTCATAAAGTTAACAAGAATAACAAAGGTTATTTGAACGTGTTAAAGGGGGTAGAATCTGTGTTCGGCATGTGGTGAAAATGTCATTTCTTTATCTAACAAAAGCCCTAATCACTGGACCAATACGTTTGGTAATTTAATACAGTAACTGCAAAATGTCCAAACTGCATGTGCACTTTCTCCACAACACCAACTCGCGATCGGTTTCCTTTGAAAATAACACAGTTTACAATGATTTGGGCATTTGTAAACCAAACCCACTGACCTGTGAAAACAAACGATGTAGTTTGTGAGAGAGACAATCCTGTCAAGTCAGACAAGCCAGCATAAACAGTAGTTTTCTGCCAATCAAATACACCTATAGCTAACTCTACACCTGGGTGGCAGATTAGCTCAATGTTTGTATATGAAGAGAACTATTGGCCTCGCAATGGAGTATGATTCCACTATGTTTAAGGTGTGAATAGTTAGCAATATATTAAGTGATGGGAGCGTATAGGCCACAAATCTACCTACCTACCACCATCCAACATTCATGTCACAATTATAAACTAAATTTGCCCAGAGAAAATGTATTTTTGGTGAACCAAAATACGGTAAAGCTATCAAACCAATGCATTTAACACGTAACATATGTAAAATAGATTATTCTGACTGCATTAGCTGCTTTAATCTGATCTATGTCATTTAACGTTTCTTTAGATTATTTTTCAAACACCATACTTCATTCTTCCTAATAAGACAGACACTTGACATGCTGCATGTATATGGACCACAATTTGAAATAATCAATGCGATTATTGATTTCTCGGGGGGCTGTGATCGCCTGACTCCACTCGATGTTAACACATACTTTACTAAAAAGTGTTTGAATTCAAACTGAATTACGGTAAATAATCCGATAGTCTATTTTATAAACTCCACCGACTTGCGCTTAAATACAGCCTTACTCTCGTTCAATTACTACCCCTCGACTACGAGCTCAAGACCACGTTGGCTTAATGCAACACTGTTGTTTTTGTTTTCTGTTTACAAATGCCAAAACTCATGGATATAATGGGTTTTTTTGTAAACCGAAATGACGTGATAAATGGCAGATTTGTAAAATGCATTCTGGGCCCCTTTCTATAAATGTATCTTGAGGCTAAAACACACGAACTTTTATCTTTCGTAACGAAGAAAGTGAAGACGCCTTAGTGCTCTTGTGGGGAGAGCGCTGATATGAAAGTTAGAACGTCCTAGTCCGATTAGACCTTTAGGTATTGGACCCTGGAGACCTATCAACAAATGTTAAACGTTGAACGTGAACGTTAATCAACGACATTAAACACAATGACCAGACAGTAGTGACTGATCTTTCAACTATTACTGCCCGTTGCGATTAACCATGTGTGTGCATTCTGCAGCATTTAGTGACTTGATTTCAGTTAGTTGGGAGTTATGCTCTATTCACGGCACCAGACAAATGTCCTTAGTGTTACACTGTCTGATGAACAGCGCAATTATCATCATCCGACGTACTTAGAAACCTGGGCCCCGTTCCACAAGGCGATTTTAGGCTAAGTTGATCGTTGGCGACCTTTTAAACAATGCCCTGTGGAGTTGTTTCTTATCATAAACTTACGACTGTTGTAGCGCAGAGATCGATTTGGAATCGGTTCCAAAGCGATATCTGCGCTACGATAGTTGTAAGCCAATGTTATGTTTTAGCACTTACGATCAACTTAGCCTAAGATCGCTTTAAGAAATAGGGTCCTGGAGGTCATTTCACAAAGACGTCATACAAGTGACATAGTAATCCTAATCCATGAGCCGATTGTTTGGCCCACAAATGCCAAACATCGTTGTAAACTTTTCACTTTCCCATCGTTCCTATCTTTGTGGGTCCGGAAATGAAGATCAAAGGTGAATAAATAGTCAATCAATTTTGTTAATGTTATACTCTGACCTTTTCTTGGAAACAGGCTGATGGACATGCGTCCATCTATGTTCAAGTGTCATAAAACATAAAAACCAATGTTGGCACTGTTCATCTGAAACTGCCTGGTTTGATGGCATGACCTTGTATTTGTGTAACCGGAGTGTTATGCTTTTGTACTATCGTATTTGAAAAAGTTTGATTCGTTACCAGATACAAGTATGGTTGTATAATTCATATTAATATATATTATCTTTTCGTATTGAACCAAATACATTTTAAATCAGTCCAGTAATTGTCAGTGCAAGTTATTTTGATGCGTAAGAAATGAGTAATTACGTGCGACAGGGTTAAATCAATTTCCATGAAAAAGATGATTTCTTCAACATTAATGGTGACAACACAGTCAGTACGCCGTAGTTAATCAAAATATAAAACTCGCTTCACTGACATTAGAGATATTTTAAACTGGCCGTATTATTTCATGTCTCTTCAGTACACTGGTTCAATATAGGTTCATTCCCCTGGGTCCTTCGCAAGGAAGAGCAGTGAGATGAAGGTTAATGTGTTGTTGCCTTGAAGAGTTTTGTGAAACAAGGCTTATTTAAGTGCAGCACGGCCTCAAGCTCTTATAAGACAAAGAATTTTCTCAGAACTAATGTCAGGTATGGGCATATGTAATTGTTAGTGTTGTTTCATACTGCCATACATTTGCAGGATTGATCTCCATTTTTGTCCGCAACATTTATTTTGACAAACGCATTAAACTCACCAGAAAATGAATGCAAAAACGTTACAACAGCAATATGAGGATTCAACTACATTTAATGCTTCAAGGCAAACCTTTCGAACCATTACACTTCTGTGCTGTCTGTCAACCGACAAAATAATTACACAGCTGTTTCACCATCGCCATGTAATTAAATGGATTTAGTTAATTATTTGTACAATGGAAATGTCATTGGCAGCTTAAGATAAAAGTAAACACATTTAACACGATTGAATTACTGACATTAATCGCTTTTACAATGTCTGCTCTGCTCTTACAGGAAATCTCATCAAACCAATGGAAAACAGCGAAACAAATATTCATATTAAGAGAGCGACAGACAGACATACAGACAGACAGACAGACAGAAAGCATACAGTTATTCAAAGTGGTATTGAGAATCTCTGTTTTTGATGGCACGGTAACAAAGTCAGTATATGGTGTGACCACCACAAGCATCAATCACTGCTCTGCATGGCCTGAGCATAGACTGTATAAGACGTTGGATCAGCCGTTGTGAAATTCGTCTCAACTCATCCTGTAATGCATCGATTAGCTGTTGACGTGTCTGTGGTTGCGGCTCTCGATGTCGTACACGTTTATTCCATTGGTCCCCCAAATGTTCAATTGGGTTAAGATCCGGGGATTTGTAAGACAATGGAAGTACAGTAATGTTGTTGTTGGCAAGGAAATCTGCTTTAATGCGTGCTGTATGCGGTCTTGCGTTGTCATGCGGGGAATTTTCTCTTTTAGCGTCCATTGTTGGAATAACATGACTTTCCGGGATTTCATCACGATAGCGCACAGCATTAAAATTCCCTTTGACATGCACCAGCACTGTTCTGTCATTTACAGATATGCCTGCCCACATTACAGGCATTACATTTTTGCCTGTCAACCTCACGAACACACTGTCGAGCATATCTTTCATTTTGACGTCTATAAATCCGCATCCTGCCATCATATCGATACAGCATAAACCGCGACTCTACGCTGAACCAGATCATCCTCCAGTTCAAGAGGTTCCATGGCCGAACGTTCCTGCTCCATTGAAGACGTACACGACGATGGTGGTGTCGCAGAACAGGTCCTGTATGTGGTGGCATCGGTCAAATTCCATGCTCGCTTAGGCGATTTCTGATGGTTTGTGCAGAGACTCTACGCAGCCCAGAACATTGTCGGTGGTGAACGCTGCAGTGACGGTCCGATTACGCAGATGAAACACCCGGATGAATCGGTATTGAGCTGGAGTTGTCACCCTTGGTTTCCCACTCCAAGGACGATCTCTGATCGAGTTGTCCTGCGTGTAGCTGCGTACTCTGCTTCACGTTTAGATGTCTGGCAATTGATGACTGGCTTTCTTCAGCTTCCAAGTGTCCAATGACTCTCTTTCTGTTTTCTTCGTTTAGTCGTGACATCTTGAGGGTCGCATATACCGAGATTCGGAGAATGAATCGCAGCTTTTTGTACCCATCAGTATCAATATTCAGAACCCGTATTTGCACGTGCAGCATGCTTTCAGATGTTTCTACATGCAGATCATACGGGGCTTTATTCAAGGTGCTGTGTTTTTGCAAAAATATCACCAAAGGTTGTGATTGCGTGTGTTGAATAATTGTATGGGCTATATTCACATATTATATTAACATTGACACTCAATCGATGTCATATTTGTTTTAAACAATCTACTTTGAAAATCAGAGTTAAGCTATGCGTTTCATTTCTGGGGCCAGTGTACTTTTAATTTCACTGTATTATAGTTCATACCTTTTAAATGTATTTGAGCAACTGTCTGTTGACGGAAAACATTCGTTGGTTAACTCAATCGTCAGATGTATAAATAAAACAAAACAATGCAGCAATAAAACATTGTTTGGCAGTGACACGCCTCTTACAAACAAAAATAACAAACATGTCAATATTTGCGTTGATGACGTTTTATAAATGCTCCGCCTAACACTGAACAAACTGGATCTTGTAAGAGTTTCTGATGCTACAAGATAAATTAAAGTACTTCTGATTTGAAGCCTATTGCGATAGGTGCCTGCATTCAGTCAGTGACGAATAAAGCATGTTCAGTCAAACACACACTTAAGAGCGGAATGCGTCTTTTCGTGTTGAACGTTTCTTCAAGAATTGTTTTTTATTAACATTTTTCGTCTTTCCAAAATAGCCATAAAGACCACCCGTTTCGCAAAGCATTGTCAAGCTAAAGTGATCGTAAGCGCTAAACTATAACGTTGGCTTACGACAGTTGTTAGCTTAAATGGCAGGGTATTTTGTTGTTCATTAATATTGTCACTGTTTGAAATGTCATATTAGGTTCAGTTAAAGTGTATTACAGAGTACTTGACATGCGATTGACTTGTTTGTAAACAATTGCTACATTCAAGGCAGGAAGTGCTCAAAGTAGCTTTGGAAGTTCCCACCTGCTTTAAGCTAGCAGAATCAGTAATATTCTCGGAGCTAAGAGAACATTCTAGAAATAAAATGAGAGCATAAAAAAGGATGTTTCACTCATTTTGGAAAAAAAAAGATAGAAGACTGTGTACTGGGTAGCTACTGGGTGAATAAATTTTGTCATCACTGACTTTTCTCTACATTTAGATAGTATTACCATACCACTGTCATATCATTTTTTACTGCCATTTGATATTGTATTACAACTCTATTTTATACCGCCATTGTAACTTATGTGCATTAGTTTGTACTTATTTGTACACCTAGCGATTAGTGTAATACATTTGTTGATTGTGTAAGATTTGTTTGTTATTTGTTGGTTTCACGCTAAAATATGTTGCGTACATATTTTGCGGTTAAAATTCTGTTTTAATTTGGGACTTAACACCTAAGAAAACAACTTCAAAATCACTATTATTATCATCTTAACACAACGATCGCTTTGAGGAACGGGGATCTGCACTCTTATTTTAACTGAAAAGTGTCCGAAAATTAATGCATTTTATGCAGCCTTAACATGTTATTGGAAACTAGGAAAAGTCATCTATCATCTTCAACAAGGTAATGCCGCCATCACTGGCATTTTTGGCCTGAGGTTGCAAATTGGATGTTAGTTTTGGTAACAAGAATAGACAAAAATCTGAATTTACTCACAGCTTACTACTTACCTAGCATGTATTTACACGCAATCATTCATCATCTGCTTTCAAACCAGGCTGCACACTGGCTTCAGAAAAAAATGTTGCCCTGATTTCAAGAATAGAAAGTGGTGATGAATATTTTACGTTTTTAATATATTTATATATATAGGTAACACATCAATACATATTTCGTTCTTAAACAAACAAAGTGAAAAATGCGAATTCACAAACTTATAATTACATAGTCCTAAACCTACGATTATCAAACAAATAATTTGAGGTGGCTGTTAAACACCTTCCCCCAATGATTTGTTTAAAAAGGTCATTAGTTTGTCGTGCTGAACTGATTTTAGTCTGACAAACAAATAGCACCGCCTACGTTATTGTAATATATTAAAGACAACCTAAGAACCTCACCATGGTATATGTTTTACCCAGCTTATTTGCGATCAAAATTTTACACCAAGCGGGGGTGTCCAGCACACATTGAACTGGTAACTGACGCTGTTATTTTAATTCCCTGTATTTTGAGCATAGTCCATTCACTTTGATCATAAATGTGCACACACGCAGACAAAATATAAAATTAAATAAAATTTATCCATCCATGAGTAGAACTGGCGTTACACATTTTACTGGGTGTTTGTTTTCACACAACCATGGAGCCAATTGATTTGCTTATTGCAAAAACTATTTCTATCCTCTTATGTGAAATCAGCAATGTACTCTTTTTTTCCTATGACATGTTGTTTTTTAATAATAGCCAAGTCATTATAAGAGTACATTTTTATCAAAACAACTCGGTTATGAGGTGTGTGAACTAATAAGATGTATATGAGTGTGAAGAAATAGTGTTTTTTTTTATTTAAGTACTATACCTGGTACATCGGTTCAAGTCAAGTAACAAAAACATGGAAAGTATAACAAAGTAAAACAGTACTTCTAGTATTACACGTGTGGATAAACTACAGAGCAACAATTCTAGCACTGTGCCTGGATTCAAAACCACACTCAGCACTGTAATTATTCAGCCTTCGGTGGTTGAATGGTTAAAGCGCTGGGGTGCTCAGGCGTGGCGATTTAGTGACTGACTTTGATAGAATGTGGGTTCAAATCCTGCACGGGACCCAACCATAAGGTTATATATACCATATGTTGTGTTTGTCACTGTTTAAATGGCATAACATTTTAGTAGTCCTTGTCTGCAGATATTTTTGCAAACCTTTACTTATTTATTGCCACAAAGCACAAAAAATACCAAAATCAATTCTAAATTACTAAATCAGATATACAATAAGTTCAAATAATGACAAACAAGAATAATTTGTGACCAAGGAAAGAAACAAATGTTTGCGAACGTGTATGTCTTTGGTAATAAGAAGATAAAGCAGGCCATACGAACATAGTCAGTTGGCTTTGGAAACATATAGTTTAAAGTTTTATAATGATTTGTATCATACAATAAAAGCGAAGTAAAACTCACGAAAACATTGTTAAACGTTCACGAAAGGGTATGAAACATCACTATACAACAGTTGTCTTAGTCACAGTGATAAAACACCTATGCAACAAATAATGAAACTTTAAAAAGACAAAAAGTATTGATTCTCAAACGGAAAATAATAAGTGTTTGATTGCTATTTTAGAAGTGATATAGACATTTTACATTTTACCTGATAATGGTATACTAAGTCATACCAAACGTGTGGAATCCATAAGCAACATTAATATTCTCTTCAGAAAAGGATAGATAAACATCACATTAGTTCTCCTTTATCGGGCTCATTAATCTATGTAAATCACGTACATATGTTAAATAGAACTATTACAGTTAGTAAGTTGATAGATCATTGCGATTTATGATTTAGTCTAATTATGGAGAATAATAGTCAAGTTTCAACATCCGTTTAAAGGCCAATTCGTTTGGTAATCTGCTTTTAGTGATTAGTGATTGCATAACTACAACAGTTTGTGTGCTAGACCCAGTTCCCCAAAGCAATATTAGGTTACATTGATCGTAAAATATATTTTTTTAAAATGTCCTGTGAAGTTGTTTTATATAATAGGCTTACGACTGTCATAGTGCAGAAATCGATTTAGAACCAGTGCCAAATGGCACCGGTTCCAAAGCTATTTTTGCGCTACAACAGTCGTAAGCCAATGTTATAATTTAACACTTACGATAAACTTAGCCTAAAATCGCTTTAAGGAACGGGGCCCTGGTGAAAATCGACAGTATTTAACAATTTCAAGTAAATACAAAACAATATCAATTAGAAACATTATTTTGGAATGTTTGAACTATAAATTTAATAACCGCTTAACGATTTTCACAAACAACACGTGCAAGAAATATCTGCATGTACTACTTCATATGTCACTGGAGGCGAAATAGCGCAGTGAATAGCGCGCTTCACCTGGACCAAGAGGTTCGGGGTTCGGATTCCGCGCAAGTGGCTTGGCGTCATTCTCTGCGTGAGGACAGGGTGAAAGTCGTCACAGTGCACCAATGTACTGTTAAAAGTATGACACTTGCCAGAAATCTACTATCCGAAAGCCTAAATATTTTGCAAAGGTGCCGTTTTACAAAGTTGTCGCAAATTTACGAAGTCATAAATAATGTCACTGGGCCGATGGGTTTGGTTTACACATGGCAACAATCGCTGTAAACTGTGCACTTTCCGCAAAACAACCAAGTGCAAAGTGTCACATCAACGTTAGCATTTGGAAACGGAACCAATTAGCCCAAAAGCTTAAGATGGCATAAATTCACGACAGTTTTATAAACCAGGCAAAGTACTTTGATGTATGAACAACTACTCAGACAGTCCCGCGACTGGCTTTAACCTACATCTGACAGTTTGTGATAAAGCGTCTCGGGTCAACGATAGGATATAAAGTCAAAGTGACAGTCTGACAGATTATTCATATTGTTCTATATGAAATATATGTTGGATATTGACAGAATTCGATTTCAGTTGTTACATTTCTCATACAGTGAACCACGTATACTTTCTTTCATCATGTCTAACCTTAGTCATCGATAAACAGTCCTCAGTCGTTCTCTGTCTTGTTGACAGAGGCAATTTTGCTACTGCAACTATTTAATCAAAAAATTGTTCGTAGTAAGGTTTTACTGTGCATCATGTGTAGTGTATGTATATTTATAACATAACGTAAAGCAACATTTTTTTTATTAAATTACTAAAACTTATACATAAAGTAATCACACAAGTCCTATCATAATGATAATTTATTGCTTTTGTTCTATTTTCAAGACAGATGTTCCAAAATAGCACTAGATTTCATAATGCAACTGCAAGGCCAATTGGTCTTGACAAGTCCATGCACACAGCCCGATGGTCAGCACATAACAGAGCAACATTACTTCACAATGTTGTGTGTTTCGGGAATGACCACCGTTTGACCGAATACACACCCGAACTGAACGTGGCATGGGCCAGATTAATCTGTTCAGTCGATATTGAGCAGTTGCTTGCCACTTTCTTTTCAAGAGTTGCTCAAGGTAATTCAGGTAAGTCTGACGGTAAACAAGCCTACTGAAAATACCCTGAAGATGTTTGGAGGTTTCGTTGTTCATGGCATATGGTTGATGTGATTAATCTGAAGTTCCTTGTCACAACTCTTGCTTGAGGTGTACGAGCTCTCAATCATAATTTGTTTTTAAATTATAAAAGATCTGACCTACGTGTTGCACCAAAGGAGTAAAAAAGACCCTTATCACCTCATCCCTCTGCCCTGTTTCTCAAAGCATTTTTAGACTGATTTGATATTAAGTGCTAAAATATAATATTGGCTAACGACTATCGTAGTGCAAAGATCACTTTGGAACCGGTGCTAAATCGATGTCAGCGCTACGACGGCCGTTAGATTATGATGATAAATTCACAGAAGATTATTTCAAAAATTATTTACGATCAACTTAGCCTAAGATCGCTTTAATTAACGGGGCCCTGAGTACGTTTCCTGAACACAATAAGAACAATGCGGTGTTCAACTCCAACACCATACCTTCGGGCTCACACCCCCAAACCGGTCGTGTCAGCAATGGTACAGTTTGCAAATCGTTCCTACACTCCTCTCTAGACACGTACACAGTTATCACTAAAGTCAAAACAGAATCTTGCCTCATCTGTGAAGAGAACATCGCATGATCTGTAGACTCTCCAGTTATGACGATGATTTGCCCAGACAAGACGAGCCTGGCGATGCAATGAAAACATGCTGCTACAATGTAGGGGTCTTCTTGGCCTAAGGACACCTGTATTCAGTTTGGGGCAATGGATGGATAGAGATTGCCCATTAAACCACTGAAGGTCGTTTTGGAATATGGATAGAAAAAACCAACTGATTCCTCCGAATGAGATTTAGCAAAAATAGCTTTTAGGTCAGGTTGAAAAACAGGGCCTGCCAGTAAACCGTGCAATGTTTTGGTTTAGTGAAATTACACTACGGTGCACTCGGACTTGAATAGCCACAGCAGCTTGTGCCATTACTCTTCAAACATACCCACTGCCCTTTCAACTTATGTAGGTGTCAGCTGACAGCTAACCATGGCGGAATGTACTTGTCGACCACATGAGACATGTTCTGTCACCTTAGAAATAGTTTCCTAACATAAAGACCTCGTGGTACTCACGCAATAAAATCATTTTGCACATTCGTTCTGTATATGGGTGTGTATTCGGTGGTGTGTCCTAGGAATACTTGCATGTGATCACATTTGTTTAGCAATTGCAATAAAACATTCAGCATGTTGCAGGAAAAACCACAAGGGTTATGCTATATTGGTAGATGATAAATATAAAACTAAATACTCTTGTTGCTAATGTTTTTGTGAGGAGTATAAGTGTACATGTTGACGATCGACTTCCGGTCGTCCAAGGTCAACAACAAGAATCGAGGATAGTCTTATTCGGATAATTGTCCTACGAAATCAAGCTCAAACGGCCAGTCAGATTGTGGAGATCTGCATCGGGCTACTGTTGTACGAGTTAAGGTAAGATAATGAGGAATCGCCTCTGTGCAACTTATCCGCATGCTCGTCTGCCCTGGGTTGTGTCACCCTTGCGTCACATGGCCGTAAGACGGGACTGGTGTAGGTACTGTAGACACGGAAGAAATCGGCACTGGTCACGTATCATGTTTTCAGATGGATTCCGATTTACTCTGTACTTCCTTAACATGTATTGTCGGGTCTGGCGACAAAAAATGAACGGCACGCCAACATCAACGTGAGACCACAAAATCGATTTATGAGTGGATCAGTTATAAATAAAATATCAACGCCAAAGAATAATCTCAATTAAGTATATTTCTTTTTTTTTCCAAGAGTGGGCATGTCCTGTCCTATTAGTTGCACCCAAGCTTTTATACAAATTACAATATTATTAAGGTGTTATCTTTACATTTTGACTCATAATGATAACTGCTCACAAAAGTTTCAAAAGTATTAAGAAGGGATATGTAAAGTGTGTACCCATGTTGATATCTAGTTCCATAACAGGGCGCAGATCAAAACGTAAGAAGAGGTCTTTCGGGACCACTTTCTCTTGCGGAGTGTGCAGCACCACTAAAGTAGATCACGTGGTACATGTCAATCTAGCTCAATGTGTTAGACTTCATGGGAGTGTGTTTAACTCTACAGTGCGGCTCACGGAAATATCCGGGTCAGGCTACTAGCCTGACCCGAATATTTTCGTGAGCTGCATGGACAGAGGCGTATGTTACTTGAGGACATGCCACGAAGTAAAACATTTCCAAAACTATGCCGCACGGTAAGGGTTAACGTATCACAGAGTTTTAATGACATATTTTAAAGATATCTGCTGTAACAACGAATGTTTATTATAGCTCACTGTCAATTAACTCCTAGTTTCCGATACGCGTAGTTATTGACATGTCATGCTTGTAGTTCTCGCCAAGTTGGTGTATTCTAGCATTAGTTAAATTTAAAGACACATAAAAACAGTACATTATCTTGTAGCCGGTAATGTTTATCCTATTTGTCAATGTCAATTAACATGTGTTCTGTTTAACGCTTCTGACACCACGTGGGTAAAAACGTGTATTGAGCCCGCCATGTTGTGTGTTTTGGCGATGTTTAATGCTTAACTGTCGGGAAAATAGATTGTTGTGTTTTAACATTGTACAATTGCTGAAAACATGTATTAAAATAAATTAGTTTGTTGATGTAGAAAACTAAATCGTTAAGAAGCAGTTTTGACATTACATTAAGAAATCGTAGCATATAATTTTTTAAAAAGTGATGTTAAGGATTTTTAGTAAGCATAGCATTTTTTTAAAATTACATTAGAGAAATATTATTGCACAGTTTGTGGTCAAGCGATTTGTCATATTTAATAAATGCCTCTGTGAGTTTACTATAAAACTTCGTAAATCCTCTGATGATTGCAACGATTTTATAGCCTTGACTAACACGTTTAGCTAAAAGAACAACATGATATTTCCAAAATGCTCTGAAATATGTAAGATGTGAAGTATAAACACCATAAGCAGGAAATGTTATTAGACATGAAGGATATTAGTATGGTGTACTATAATTGCCATCGCGTAGCGTGTAAAAACGTCGTGTTAAATAGGTGACGTCGCTCTTGATAATTAGAAAACTTCAAATGCGATGAAAATACAAACACGACGTCGCCCACGACGTCGCCCCCGACGTCGCCCCCGACGTCGCGTTTGTATTTCCATACGCTTATGCACGATGTATGCACATGCGTGTTGTAAATTTCGAACAGTGGCCATTATTTTCAACGCCAGTTCATTCTTTTCGGATACAGTAATAAACTGACATTACGCTAAATTATCATAAAAATGTAAATTACAAATCAAATCACGTAAATTTCACATATTGTTGACTTTAGTAAAGTTTATTAAGTCTTTTACAAAGTTTTGAACATAAATTTTGATAAATGTAAGAATATAGCTAACACATTGTGACAATAATCATACGCATACTTTTCTCTAATGT
>JAULCD010510916.1:0-14675 GCA_032361085.1 Calliostoma canaliculatum | reverse complement strand
ACTCGTAACCCAATGTTATATTTTACCAATTACGATCAACTTAGCTAAATTCGCTTTGAGGAACGGGGCCCAGATTTACAAATGTTGTAAATGTTTTAAAATGCTTAGCAACGTATATGTTTACATTAATTTTGAAAACAATCTGCATTTTATAAAGGTAAAAAAACGTTAAATGTATACACTGTCATCAGAAAAAAATACATTTACAATGATTCAGTGATTGAAAACCGAATTAATTGCTACGCAATAGTGTCACATACATATATATAAAAAATGTTATCGTTGTTAATTTCTTTGTTTACCTTGTATTTTTCCCCAAAAATTTGATTATCAATAACTATTCTGATTATAGTATACGGGAAAAAATTGTAGCGGTCCATTGGACATGCTCGACATAATTGCATTACATGGCTTCGTGGTTAGTAATGTTAGAGTAATCACAATACGATAACGAGCGAAAGACATATGTAACAGTATAAATCCGTTATATTCAATATGGAGTATTGTTCACACTTCATTAACACTAATCATGTTGCTAATAAAACCTCTTAATGCTAACTGAAACCGTGAAATTGTCAACATAATGCCATTCTTTCCTAACATTACTTGTGTAAACACAGCACATGTGATAACGTATTCCAAACATTGGTTATTTACCCTAAGTAATTGGCGTCAGCCGAGTCACCAACCAAAGAAAATTTCCTCCAAATGAAATTAGGCGTTAAAGTCTCTGTGCGCCGGCGGTTGTCACCGTGTGCATGTTAAAAGTGGAGTGGATGAGTGGAGTGGTGACCTGAACCCACTTTGCGATCCTTAACAACAGAAACTAAAACACCACGGCACGTTCCGTCTGTACCGAATTCCTGTGTACACAGAGACCGGAATCTCTTATTTATGGAACATTACTTTTTGGTAAAAACTGTTAATTTAATCTGTCTAGAATAATTGAAATGAATGTAGGCGTCGAGAAGGGATTGGAAGCAATAGTTATACATAAGCTGTATAGAGAAGTAGGAATAATATCATGGCCTACTTGCATAAAAGCATTGAACCGCTACAGTAGTTGTAAATCCTGACAACCGCGATTGTAGCGATAACGCTATATTGTATTGTATTGTAGCGGTAACGCTATATTGTATTGTATTGTAGCGGTAACGCTATATTGTATTGTATTGTAGCGGTAACGCTACAATCGCAGTTGTCATGATTTACAACTGATGTAGCGTTACATTCCGTTTATGCAAGAGGACCCAGGTGTTGAAAGAAAGAGCAGACATCGCCTGAGGAAGCGAATTTTAATACACATGTCTTTCAAATAATCTTGAAAAAACCCTCACCATTAAGCTTCATTAAGTACCACGTGTTGATTAGGTTACAGCAGGTGCGTGCTCTGTTTATAATTAGGCTTCAGGATGATATTACAGTAGCGATGCGAACGAAATCTGATCATTAGAAAATGAACCTAATCTGGGTTTTTTAAAAATGTGAAACAAAACTCCTTCACAACCAAGCAATGTTTTACTTTACACTTCTTTTTAAATAATGAATATTGCATATTGCATATTGATATTTGCATGTGGCGAATATATTAATAGTATGATAACGTTGGTTGTATCACATTCAAGCACTTGTAAATCATAAACATAATAATTATTTTGAAAAATAAATTCTAATTTCATGTCAGATTAAATATTCTCATCATGTTATTAATATTTTATTCATGTGTATTCATATATATACGCATCTAAAACTAAATTGATATGAGTTTGGTTTACAAAATCTAAAATCGTTGTAAACTCTGCAATTTCCAGCGAAAAATAAAGTTTTCTTTGGGAAGTGCAGAGCTTACAACGAGTTGGACATTTGTATTCCAAAACGAACTCATCCAGCAAGGTACAAATAGCATAGAACAGTCCTCAAATTCTGTAGCAATTCTGATCATAGAAATATGTTGGTAAAGAACATAGTGCTTTCTGTAACCACAATTAAGGCTAACGTTCAGCATTGTGGGTTGCGAATACCACTCTGAGTAGCGTTACATAGATGGCTTAACTTTCAACTTTAAATTCTCGTTACCCCATTGAAGATCTTGTAAGTACAAAACGGCCTATGTTTATCGCGTTGCTTTCACTACATAATAAAACTCTCGTATGGCTGAGACATCTTAACTTTAATCTTATAACTGCCGTTATTCCCAAACGAAGCTCTCATAAATATAAACCCTTTTTAACTATTGATCTTAGCGATCTCACTACCTTACTAAACCCTTAATAAAGTCTAAACCATCCTAAATATCATCTTAACCATAAGTTTCTACAACATACCCTCCTAAAGTGAAGACATGTTTATCTTAACCTTATTGTTATATAAAAACAACCTCAAACATTTGAAGACTCTTCACTGTTATCTCAGCGCTCTCGTTACCCAAATACATCAATTTCTCTCTCTCTCTCTCTCCCTCTCTCCCTCTCTCTTCATCTCTCTCTCTCCCTCTCTCCCTCTCTCTTCATCTCTCTCTCGTCCTCTCTCTCTCTCTGTCTCTCTCTCTCTCTCTCTTCCTCTCTCTATCTCTTCCTCTCTCTCTCTCTCTCTCTCTTCCTCTCTCTCTTCCCCTCTCTCTAAATATAAAAACCTCTCACTTTTTGTCTTTGCTCTTATTACTCCATAAGATTATTGTAAAGCTATGATATCTGACTTACTTCCATCCAAGTGCTCTCGTAACTCAAGTGAAGCTTTTGCTCGGGTAAGTCTAACCCTCTCACTTTTTATCTTACGCACTTATCGCTCTATGACAATCACGTCAAGTAAGACATCTTAAGGTTCTTACTAGGCATTTAAAAGTGTAGAATATAAGTCTTGAGAAGTTTATGGGTGCCAACTTCTTTGTTTTGCATAAGCACAACGTTTCGAAGTATATTCTTACTCCTTCATCACCGGATTAAAAAATAAGAATATACTCGGAAACGTTGTGCTTATGCCAAACAATGAAGTTGACATCCATACAGTCTTCGGACTTAAGACATTTTAATTTTTATCTTAGCGCTCTCGTAACGAGAGCGCTAAGATACAAGTTAAGATGTTTAAGCCTTTCTTAACGCAGGACGTTACGTCTTGCATGCCAGCATTCACATGGTGGTTGAAGTTGTGTCTTACACCGCCGTGTCTCAGTGCCGCAGATTCCGCGATGATACATACCATGTCGACAGTTTGTCTCGCACCTGTTAGAACTGGGTCAGAGTAACAGGTTTTCTGACAGAAAATCGAAACCACCACAGCGCTGGATTGATTTTAGTATAACTTTAAACTGGAAGCTACTTTGCACTATTGAAAAACTATCCTGTGGTGAAGAGCTCTCATTCTGATATTTCAGTATCGCTATTAGGAATAAACGTAAAAACTGTACTGCCTAGCATGTTAGAGAATAGCCTATACACTGCATACAAGTTATGGATTCAACAACAGGTAAAGAACGGTAATTGTTGCAGGTGCCATTTCAAAAAGCCATCTTAACGCTACTTCATTACCTGGCAGTGTGAATTGGTTTACAAATGCCAAAGTTATTGCAACTTATTTACTTTCAAAAACACAAAATAATTTGTTTGGACACTGCAAACATGATTGACATGGGTAGGCAAATCTGTGGGCCCAATGTTTTTCAAGCCATCGGGGATACGAGATTAGGACGTTATAAGACTTGTAAAACGTAGGCTTCACTGGGAAAAAATGTATACATATTATTCAGCGGATTTCCATTGGTTTGATGAGATTTCCATATGAAATTTCAAACCAATGGAAATACATTGAATAATGTTTATATACGTTTTTTTGTATTTGATGCTTTTATTAACGATGAATTTCATAACTTTATATTTGGTGTAAAGGTTTGGGTGAAATAGGAGAGTAACACAAGATTACTTTTCCACAGCAAATATTGAACAGTAAATCAAAGTTCCTATCAAATGTAAAAATATTTCTTGATCCTTTGAGCTCTGAATTGATTTCAGAAGAAGAAAACTATCCTACTGGATTTTCGTTTTCGAACTAATTACCACAGGATAGGTTTTTGTCAGCATCAGGTTTGACGTCAGAGAATGGAATTCAAAATTCGCCATATGGAATTAACTAATCTGCTTTTCGTGGTACTAAGGCCAAATAAACAAACTGTTGTGATTTCCGATTACCCGATTTTGGCTACAATACAGGTACCGACCCTATTTGTTTTTATTATCATAAGAAAAACAACAACAACAAAATTCCCAAACATTGTATAATCAACTGCAGCTGAAAACCTGAGCACAACATTTACTCATTTTAGTTTAGTTTTCAAATTCCAACTGAAACAGGGTGTTGAAAACCTATTCTGCGGTCATTTGTTTAAAAGAGCTCCTACAGGAGCTCTTTTAAACAATTTATCACAGGATATGTTTTCAACAGTACAAGGTGCTCACAGTGTTAAGACTGCCTGAAATCCACTCAGCACTTTAAAGGTTCAATTTTGATATCAAGAAAATAAAAATTGAATAAAAAAAATAAAACTCCCGACCGACCGACCGACCTACTTTAAATTTTAAAGACATGTAATTGGAACCACAACATTTAATGTGTTTTGCCTAATGCTGTTTGAGTTGACATGCCTCAATCAACACATGTAATTATTACCACTGTGGAAGGATCTAAATGTCACCATCATCCAGAAGAGCAATCATCCCGGGCGACTAATTGTTTCAGAAAAGGTCATTTTACGAAGGAGAGATATCACTTCATTAGTTTATATTAATTAATAATCTGATGATACTGCACATCTAATAGATATACACAAATTTCCCCGGTTATTATCTAACAAGAGTTATTGTCAACACATTATCCCAAGATAGGTTTTGAACAGCCCAAATGTGTTACAATGTGTCCATTAAAACGAAAAATGTTACAAAGGGCGTTTTTCAGACTAACCTTCGTGCATTGATTTGATTATTTGTGTTTTCTTTTTGGTCTGCTGTACTATCACCTTACAGAACGTGATATTCGTCGACGTTAGTTTTAATCCTAATTATTCTTAATGAGGATATTTCTTTATTTCATGAAATATGATGATAACGTTTCGTCTGAATAAGCCACACTCCACGGAACCAGCTTCAATATCCAATTTGTCTTTCTTCCTAGTGTTGCAAGTAAGGGGTTTCTGATGATCATTACTGTAGCTCCTATGCCCATTTTGTTTCCGCCATAATGACAAAACGGAGAAGAATATACATAAATACAATATTATCGATCTATTTAATTGCCATAATATGTTCTGCCGGAACACACAGACAGGATTTATGACACAAACTAGTGATTTTCAATACTCGCTTCCAACACATGATTGCTTTCAAGGAAGGGAGCAGTCTCGCGATTACAGTACTGTTACCAGGGTCGAGCTCTGACAAATACCGCATACATCACACGCTTTATGTACAATGAACCTGACCCCTGGAGACGGATAAGATTGTCAACCCTTAAAGTGTCAAACTGACTTCAGATTTGAGACGCCTGTGTGCTATTGAAAACCTATCCTGGAATAATTTGTTTAAAAAGGCTCCGTAGGAGCTCTTTTAAACAAATTACCCCATTATAGGTCTTTAGCAGTCTATTTATATTACAGTTTTGATATTAAACGTACATATTTGAGCTTGGCATTTTAAGGGTTAAAGACACTCGTAAGATTGAGTATTTACTGAGAAATCATCGATTCAAGTTCCGATTTTCTTTAGGACACAGCTCATGTATGTGTTTCTTAGCTTTTCGGATAGGCTTTTCTTGGGTAGGAATTTAGGGTTAAGTAGTTCGGGTTTGTCTTTTAGAAGAATTTGTATTAAAAAATTAATTGCTTAGACGTAGTTACAGATATCAGTAAGTAAACGTTAACAGTGTGGATACATTTTATAAGAACTAGTATTAACACGTTGGTTTAATAGGTCAAAGAGGATATCTTAAAACTTAATTAAAAAAACCCACCTGTTGTCACACAATTCGTAACTGAGCGACCCGTATTGAGATCATTTGTGGCGTTTTTCAGGAACCTCATAATGTTAGAAGTGTGTAGCCGGGCAATGGTATAATACAGACCGGGCCAATGGGTTAGTTTTACAAATGACAAAATCATTGCAACTGTGCACTTTGAAAGAAAATAATAACAACATATTTTATTTCGAAATTGCACAAAATATTTTCTTGGTGCCATTATAAAAAAGCCTCAGAAGTACAGTACCTGGTCATTGGGTATCGTTTACAAATAATAAAATCGGTGTACATTAAGCATGTTTAAAAACATGAAAGTTTCGTTTTAAAACATGCACTATTTACTACAAGTTTGACAGTTGTAACTATTGGTGTCCTTTCCTCATAAAGTTATAAGCTCTTTGTCTTTCATTGGCTTATTTCACACATACTACTTTACAAATACCACCATTTTTACATTTTATATTTGTGCACGGTTTTACTTTTCAATAAAAAGAGTTTTTATTAGAACCGTGCAGTGTGCAACGATGTTAGCATCTGGACACGGGTCTTAAATTGCCCAGGGACGGTGCACTAACAATAAAATGTATATAAACCATATTCAGCGGATTTCCATAGGTTTGATGAGGTTTCTATAGGACCTATTGCCCAGTGACAATGCAGTAGAATATAAATGTACAGAAAATATTCAGCGTATTTTCATAGGTTTGATGAAATTTTCATAGGACCTATTGCCAAGTGACAGTGCATTAGAACAAACATGTACATTTGTATAAACATTATTCAGCGGATTTCTATAGGTTTAGTGAGATTTCTATAGACTTTATTCAGCGGATTTCCACAGGAAATCTCATCAAACCTACATGTATTGAATTCCGCTGAATAATTTTAATCCATTTTTCAGTGGTGGTTATGAGTTCCTCGCGTTTACTACTTTATTAAACGATTCCCTGTCAAACGCTTTTTACAGTGCCTCTCAAACTGCAAAAGACTATAAGAGAGACCAGTAGACTATTACCACTATAAAGAGTACAAAGACATAGAGAACTGTAGACTGGAGGAGAGCACGTTGATTTAGAAGACTATAACATTACATCGACTAACAATACGATAATAGACAGTAATCGGTCACGACTGGAATCGATTTTATGATTTTATGTTGTTTTGTGAATACGACCATTTGCGTATACACTGTCTGTGGCAGCGTGCATTGTGAATAACGTTGAGAAATATCGATGTGAACTAACATATATGTTGCATCAAAGTTGTTAAAAATAAGCTGATATGTGTGTTTGATACTCTCCATTTAAGGTACAGAGAATCTCAGCCGAGTTTTATCTGGTATTAAATTTATCAACACTTGTTGATAAAAGGTTAAAACTCCTCGGCTTGCCGATGAGTTTTAAACATTTAACAGCAAGTGTTGATACTGTGTTTTTTTTATTGTAAAAGACGTGTATGTTGTATGCCCGTTATCATTCACAATCATACTATATCACAAATCGCAGACTTTAATTATCCGCTGCAGTTATCAGTTAAGTGTGAGGATATCTCTGTGAGGATATCTCCTATTTTCTCCTAAGCGTGAGTGAGTGAGTGAGTTGGGGTTTAACGCCGTTTTCCTCATTTTTTAGTTATATCTCGGCGGTTTCTTTCACAAGCAATATCTACTGTGGGTGCAATCTGATTAAAATTAGTCATCTTGCTTTGTTGTGCTTCCCTCTACTCTACAAGTGGATATGGGGACTTCTAGTAAACGGTCACGACAAATCAATTTTAGCCTATCAGATTGAAGCTTTTCGGTGTTGGCTATTAATAATTCAAAAGCGTAAGTCACGTCCACTATACCAAGCGATTGTGTAGGCAGCACGCTGATTGGTCCGTTCGACTATACTCCGACGGGATGCGCCCAGACCCTAATGTGAAAAGAAGCGCAACGGATCAAACGGACTGGTTTTAATCAGACTGTGAATGATAAATACATACGGCCGTAAAACAAAACGCAACGTCAATGTCCCACTAACTGCTGACATTTTTAAGATATGTCTTGATTTTTTAACTTACATTTTTCACTTACTATTGTGTTACATCAATACTGTGAATATGTAGGTTTGTGGATTTACACTCTTTATCACAGGCCTGTATATTTAAAGTACAGACTAACACTCACACTGTAGAGTGTAGCGTATATGGGTGCAATTTGCGGTGCAATTTGCAATTAAGTGATTTCTAAAACAATCTCTTGTGGAGTTATTTCTTATCATATCCTTATGACCGAATGGCACCGGTTACAAAACGATCTTTGCGCTATGACAGTCGTAAGCCAATGTTATATTTTAGAATTTACGATCATCTCAGCCTAATATTGCTTTGAGGAACGGGGTCCTGGTAAAACTGATTACTACCTCGGAAGTGGGTGTGAGTGATCGAGCTGGGGCTTAACTCCGTTTTTAAATAGGTTTCATTTATCTCGCGGTGGTAAGGTATGGTGGCCAAGACGGGCCATCGCAATATCGCGTTCCATAACCCTCGCGATATCGCGATACCGCGATAAGACGACACGACATGACAATAGCACAACACGACATGGCGATAATATCGCCATGTCGTGTTGTGCTATTGCCATGTCGCCTTATTGCTGTATCACAATATCGCAATGTCATGTTGTAATATCGCCATGTCGTGTCGTCTTATCGCGGTATCGCCATATCGCGAGGGTTATTGAACGCGACATTGCGATGGCCCCTCTCGGCCATCATATACTACTGTAATACAGGGAGATTATTGTGACCGTTTTATTATTGCGAGTTTTGCGAAAGAGACCCATTCGCGAAAATTAAAAGCGCAAACATAAGTATAAGTAAGTAGTGGTTCACATACTTTATTCACTGCAACACGTCACCAAAATGTAACCAGAAAGTAAGCAAACGAGTTACTCAATAAGTTAAAAACACAAATACACAATAATCAGAAATGGCAGTGTAAACAGACAAATTAGTGTCTCTCACAGTAGTCCTGCCTTCTTCCAACTTCGCTTGATTGCATCAGCTGTCTATTATTTGTTAAACAAGGGGTCATCCGCTGGATAAACATCTATATAAATTATTCAGCGGTTTTCTATTGGTTTGATCAGACTTCCAAAGGAAATCTTATTAAATCAATGGAAATACGCTAAATAATTTGTATACATTTTTAGTGATCTCAACACGGCAACTCGCAAAATATCTCGATGCAGTATGGTCTTTGGTGTGGTATTCACAATAATTCAGCATCGCAAAAATAAAGCTGTTTACAGTATTCTGCTAACTTTCAGTTTAACTCAGTTGATGTACTGAAGTCCATTACAGACAGCTTTACAGCTTCAAAGCTTAACCCTTACCGTGCGGCATAATTTTGGAGAGTGTATCCTAAGTGGTGTGTTCCGGAATATTTTAAGGGTTTCGCCTATCCAAACTAGTGCCT
Organism: Calliostoma canaliculatum; assembly: GCA_032361085.1. Lineage (NCBI taxonomy): Eukaryota > Metazoa > Mollusca > Gastropoda > Trochida > Calliostomatidae > Calliostoma > Calliostoma canaliculatum. The sequence continues at coordinate 5,216 of JAULCD010510916.1, read as the reverse complement.
CACTCATCGCCGCCTGTTTGTCCATGCTAACAGCCCGACCCGGATATTTCCGGGAGCCGCATGGTAAGGGTTGACGGAATTTAACTTCATTCCCGTTTAATTGATTTTTTTTATTATCGATCAATATAGTGCGCGATACTTTCCCGTATATTTTTCTATAGAGTTTTAACAGCTCCACATTCATTGACTTATACAAATAGTCCATATTTTCAACTTACTTTGTATTATGTACTTTCTTGAAGATGTGGACGCTCCCTAACACTACAGTCTTCTGCATTACCCAGATTTACAGAAGAGCTGTACTTCCGGTTGTGAACCCGGGTAAACCTCTGACCTGCGTCAAGACATCAGGGTCCGTTTCACAAAGACGTCATAACTTTACGACGTCGTACACCATGTCACTAGATAATGGATTTGGTTTACAAATGCAAAAAGTCGTTGTAAACTGTGCACTTTCAGTTTTTCTTTGGAAAGTGCATAGTTTACAACGATTTTTGCATTTGTAGACTAAATTCATGAACCCAGCGACATGGTTTACGACGTCGTAAAGTAATGATGTCTTTGTGGAACGGGGTTGAGAAGGCACCAAACCAAGGGCACTGAGAACAATGTGGGGTCGGGCAACTTTGTACTTAGAGTTAAAGCGGGATTGTTCAGATGTAGGTCTGGATATTTGGTGTACTATTCCTGAATCTAGCCATTTACATGGGTCTCCAGGGGAACAAAACATTGTTTAACATGAATTATATCATTTGATTTAGCAAAGAAAACAAGATCAGGTTTGTTGGCCTGTACTTTCTGGAGACTATAAATGGACCTGTTTTATCAAATTTGAAAGTTTCCTTTTCCATAACGCCCGTGACATGCCTCAGGCCGTACAATAGTTAGACCTTGGTGTTGTTACCACAGACATGACACAGATTGTAGAAAAATGATCGAGCAATGTTATCATGCCGTTCTAAATATAATTTGTGCTAAAGCCGGACATCAACTGACAAGATGTTAAACAGTTGTTAGTAGTTGTAGTAGTAGTAGTAATATTAGTAGTAGTAGTAGTAGTAGTAGTAGTAGTAGTAGTAGTAGTAGTAGTAGTAGTAGTAGTAGTAGTAGTAGTAGTAGTTATTTAATATCTTAACGCTTATTGACAATTTGTATAAACTTGTGCCGGGTGCTTACGAAAGGGCAGGACATGCTTACTTTTTTTTGCAAACACCAAATGTTGTTATAGATTATCAGTAATTTTGCATGCGACAAGCCAATAAAGAGTTAGACCATTCTCTGATGTGTATTAATAATTAATATTAATTATTACCAGTTGAAACAATAGAAGGACTGGATTTATGTCTTGCAACAGAAACCCTGAAGTAAATTGGACACGACATATCTTGCAACAGAAACCCTAAAGTAAATTAGACACGACGTGTATCACTATGTGGATTCCTTAATGTATCCGTTGATGTTTATTAGACTTTACTTTACCATGACAGACAATGATACAAGTGTCTATTGGAATAACTGTGAAGGGATTTGTTTAATTTAGCACGATGTAAACTTTTTTTATTCTACGTAGTTTCTCAATCTTTTTCTTGGTTTGATGAATTGATTTCATTTGAAATGTAAAACTGTGGCAACTTTGTGTTGTTGAAAACCTATCCTGAGGTAATTTGTTTGAAAGAGCTCCTTTAGGAGCACTATTAAACAAATTACCACAGGATAAGATTTCAACCACCTAGTTTTATAATACGTTAGATCGTAAAATGAGTAAATGGTAAATTTGGATTTGGTGGTTAAAAAAGCTTCTTTGCTACGTGAGTTTAAAGGAATTCATTTCAGTACATATTTTCAATCCCTTATTTCAGGGTATTAAGTCTTTGTTAATGTTGATAACGATAGTATTTTGAGCTATTTTATAGACCTGACAGTGTCTTAATTGGCGCATTTTGCAAAACAAAAAAGCAAAGACATTTAAGTTTATCATAAAATGAATCATTATTCCGTTCTACACATTTCTCGCTCGGCAAAGGAATAGTAAGGTTGATCTGCTCTCGTTATATGTGTTGTATGAGACAAAAATAAGTTTGAAAAACTTAAAACATAAGTTTTAAAAAAGTTATGTACATCATCAACAAAAGCTATGAAAAGTTTGCTTCTATTTAAAATAAATGTGTCGAGGTTTTATTTGTTGTTGCTTTTTCCAGTCATGTGAAAACTATATTTAAATATCAAAACACAATTTTAACCAAAATAAAAACACTAAAACTCTTAACACAATATCCTTTATTATATTAAAGTTCACATTAAAAGATATTAAATAATTTGCTAAATATACTTTCTGAAGGCTTTTCTAAAAAAAATGAACTCCCTCTTATAGGTTCACTGAAACGTGACCTCAGTTACTGTGCAAATACATTTTTACTGTTTTTAGGCTGCCCACTTTCAAACATGATTTGCCATAGTTAATAATGTGATAATATTTTTGTTTCTGTGATAATATTTTATTTTGATAATAAACCTAGTGATAAGTCATTGGCAAAGAGTCATGTCACACAATCCAAATCATCTGCTATATCATGTATGTAAACAATAAACAGGAAAGGCCTTATTACAGATCCCTGAGGGACACCAGCTGTGAATAATACTAGTTTGAAGAGAGTTCAATTAATGGATACGCTTTGACACCATGTAACGTGATAAGCACTGAACAAAGGTGCATACATTTCTAACTTACATAATAAACATTTGTGCCATACACGATCGAAGGCTTTTGACTTGTCTCAAATTACAATGCAATAGTTCTATCACCAAGTCCATTACATATGTGGTTCTCTTAACTGACAACAGTTAAATGGGGGTTTTTTAAACCCGCTTAGTATTTATAAAATAATGTATTATAATGAAATCATTAAATTGGTGTTTAACCATTATCTTTTACTACTACTTCATCAAATACAATGTTTCTACTGATAGCAAAATTTGAAACATTTACATTTTATTCGTTTACAATTAAAATAGATTGAAGGTACTTATTTAACTGTTCTGGTTTTTCAAAATAGGTAAAGCATTTTAAATTTTCACTATGTTCATGTTGTTTTATGGGAAGAACGTAGGTCACGTAACCAGAAGTTTGAACTAAACAATAAAGTAATTTCCAAAAGGATAATTTGTTATTAGACTGCGCCTTCAGTAAAACAACCCCGTGGGGTTTCCGGGGAGTGTCTTCGGATACTGGGAAGAATAGGACCCCAGTACCCCATGCTTGACGTACAAGCCGTCTAAAATAGGGATCTTTTGCTGTGGCTTTTCTTTCTGTCACTCCCTTTTTCTCATTTGTTACTCCCTCGGTGTGCCTCTTGCACACCACATGGCGATGTAGCTGAAATATTGCTGGAAGCCATGTATAAAACTCTATTCCAATCCAATCCAATCTCTCACCCTTAGAGATGTCAGGATAGACAAGTCGGTGAAGTTTCCTTTTAAACATATCAGGAGCAAAGATAGCAAGTTTTATGCAAGGTTTTTCAGACAAAAATCCTTGTTCGATTTTTTTCAGATTGATGGTCCTTAATTGTTATGTTTTTGTTTTATTTGGTGCATTTATTTCTCCAAAATGTCGACATTTAAAAAATATGCCAATTTTTCCATATAGTATTAACTTTAATTTTTGCTTAGTCAAATATGTTTCAAATTGTACATTTATATGTTAAGTTAAAAAGAATAAACATTCTTGATAAATGTAAATATTCTGAATGGGTGTGTCATGCAATGTACATAAGATGTTGACTTTTTTGTTTTCAATGAAAATATTTTTAATATTTCTTTACTTATGTATTAGTTTCGTAAAAAAATACTATCTTAACACAAAACTTCATTAGTTCATTTGGCTTTTGTTATATATTGTTGATATATAATGTGACAAAAATGTGTGAAGAACATTACTGTTGGTTTTGTTGTGTTATTTTGTTATTGTTAGTTTGTTGTTGTTTTTACATGTACTCGATGTTTATTTTAATATGTATCAAGTCAGATTAAAGTGAATGACAAATAATATCTGAGACAAAAATTATCATTGGATTTGCATGTGTTGTGGTCGATTGCGCATTTTCCCCAAAAAACTTGTTTTACGCCAAGAACTTGGACGCGATACGATAAAATGCACTCAACGGGAAGTGCCCGGATTTTTTACTAAAGTGCTTGTTACGAAGTAGCATACATATCTTAAAACGGAAAATGATTTTATTTGTGTACAATTTTTTCCCCGGTCAGACAAAGTTGCCGTTGCAAATTAAATTTTAACATCACCTCTCAGATGGGGTTAGCTAAGAAACATAGCTTGATCTATTTACACAGAGAGGGTCTGGGGAGTCACACAAAATATGAATGTCTAGCGGGATTGGTCCTAAAAGAAAATTACGCTACCATCGTAAAGATTGAAAACTATAATTTTTTCTTTGAAGTGGGTCAAAACAAATTACAAGTGTTTGGGGGAGTGTCATTTAAAACATGACTATGCCACAAAACTCTGACACAAACAATGTTCACGAGTACAGGTGATATTAATATTTTCGTTTTTGCAGCATTACATGTTTTCAAGTTAACCGTAAGTACAGCTGCCAAAATGGCGGCTTCTCATCCTAGCGAGGAGCACCGGCCGATAAAGAAGCCGCGGCTCGGTCCTCCTGATGTCTATCCTCAAGTCCTCAAACAAAAGGAGGTAAGTATCACAATTACGGGTCTGTTTGTGCTGTATTTATACATACAATTGTGTTTGGTTGGCCAAATTTTAGACGTTTAAAACCAGTCGATTCTTCCAAAACAAGTCAATGTTATGAATTTTTATGCCATTTTGTGACAAATACAACTTTATGTTACGTGTAACATAATTTCAAGATTACATTATCTGAAAAAGTAAATATTATATCACTTTGCGTGGTCCTGCAAAGTAATAAAATATTCACTTTTTCAGATAATTCGAAAATATAACATAAAATATAACAATGTTGACATGACTACAATCAACTTTTTAAAATCCTCTTTGTGGCTAGATCTAATTCAGGGGTGTGGAATTACTATGTCCGACTCGTCTGACTCAGGAAATTTTGAACACATTCATACCCGCTAGTCATTCGGGGACAAGTAGAAAATACTTAACCTTTAAAGTACTAAACCCAACACTTGTCAATTTCAATGTCCAAACTCCAACCTAAATAGGCTGTTGA
>JAULCD010509865.1:0-14683 GCA_032361085.1 Calliostoma canaliculatum | reverse complement strand
ATCAACATAAGTAGGCTGTTGAAAACCTATTCTGTGGTAATTTGTTTAAAAGAGCTCCTACAGGAACTCTTTTAAACAAATTACTACAGGATAGGTTTTCAACAGCACAAATTTGTCACAGTTTTAAGTTTTACTAAAAGTAATTACATGTAATCACTTTAAGGGTTAACATAGTTAGTATTTACATATAGATAAGATGCGTCTATACTTAATGTTACTGTGTTCCAGCCGGGGTCCAAGATCGACGACTACTGGGAGCCGGGCAAGGCCTTGCTGCAGGATCCAGGTCGCTTCCTGGAGGGTTTGTTTAAGTATGACAAGGACAACATCCCAGATGATGCCATCAAGAGGATCCAGCCCTACATTGATGATGAGGCCTTCACACCCACAGCCATTCAGAAGGTGCTGACTTCATTCTGTCTCCTTACATTAAAACTGAAAACTGGCCAAAGTATTACACAACAAATATTGAGATGTGTGGATAACAAGTCCTTTATTGCTTAGTAGCAACATTTCAGTAATGTTCCTTGTATACTGTTATCAAGTAAGAATAGATTCATGCTTGAAAACTGCACAAGGAATTGTAATAAACATTGCTACTTGCTATTAAAAAAAGTTGCTATCCATATATTTGGACATTTGTTATTATTCCAAGGCCCAAATGTCATAAACATAAAATATGCTCTTATTTTTTTAACATAAAGCAAAACTAAATGAGGTTTTTGTCACTATGATATCGTTTAGCATTGTAAAGAATATAATTGTATCATATCTTTACTATGTATTTTGTTAGATTAATTGTTCATACATTTGTTGTTAAAAATAGGTTAATTTTTTAATACTTGTATAATTTTAGTTAGTAAAACTATAAGATGTATTGTTGCTAAAACTATTGTGTGGTAAACTGTATAAATAATGTATAAACAGTTTTAACCTGGTACAACACTTGTTTATTTCAGTGTCCAAATCCCAAACTAAATACGCTGTTGAAAACATATACGGTGGTAATCTATTTAAAAGAGCTCCTGTAGGAGCTCTTGTAAACAAGTTACCACAGGATAGGTTTTCAACAGCACAAGGTCATAATTTTTTTACCCTTGAAACCCCAACTTGGCATTTGCTGGGTTAAGAAAATTCAACAAGATATGATTTCTATAGCCTCTGTTTAAACATAATGTGGTTTACATGGATTGATATAGTGCGACATGTTCACAACTATTTATCTAACTGACCCAAATTTAACACCATAATGATTAGGAATTTATTTAGCCTCTGATTGGCCATCTGATAGGATTGGGGTCTTTTGAGACTTAATAACTGAGAAATAGGATGAACTACAGAACTAATCAGTGATCCTACCTATTTCCAGGTATCCAAGGCCTGCACATCTATCTGCCAGTGGGTGCGAGCTATGCACAAGTATCACTTTGTAGCGAGGGGTGTCGCGCCCAAACGAGAGAAGCTACGTATAGCCCAAGCTGAGCTGGCCGAGACTCAGAGAATCCTGGACAAGGCCAAGTCCAGTCTACAGGAAGTGGAGGAGGGCATCGCAACCCTCCAGGCCAAGTACGATGACTGTGTGCGCAAGAAGGACGAACTTGAGACCAAGTGTACCGAGTGTGAGGGCAGACTTGTACGAGCAGACAAACTCATTGGAGGTCTGGCGGATGAGAAGCTGAGATGGAAGGAGTCTGTAGACAGGCTGGAGAAAATCATTGACAATCTTATCGGGGATATCCTCATCTCCTCTGGATATATCGCTTACCTCGGACCATTCACAGTAAGATTGTTGTACTTAGAGCATATAGTCAGTTACTGTTCTTGGGATTATTCTGATTCAGTTTTAACATGATACCACTGAAAATTTATTTATTATCAACCGTTAAAGTGCTGGGTCCTAATTTTGTTCTATTTCATTGTCAAAATTCCGTCTAAAATAAGCTGTTAAAAACCTGTCCTGGAGCTCTTTTAAACAAATTACTACAGGACAGGTTTTTAACAGCACATGGTGGTCACAGTTTAAAAATCTACTTAACCCTATTCAGCACTGTAAGGGTTTAGCCAACAGTAATCACAGATAACATTTAGTGATTAGAATAAATCTTCCCCAGAAATTCAAAGGCTTTAACCTGATACTTACGAGTACATTATGAGCAATTTTCTGTGAGTGTTTTGAACAGAGGCATGATGTTGTGATGTTCTAGGGAGAGTACAGACAACACATGCAGACCGAGTGGGTGGAGAAGATAGACAAGTTCAAGGTTCCTCGGACCGATGACCCTACACTGGTCACCACCATGAGTGACCCGGTCAAGGTTCGCAGCTGGCAGATCTGTGGCTTGCCCAAGGACAGTCTGTCGGTGGAGAATGGCGTCATCGTCCAGTTCTCAAGAAGATGGCCACTTTTCATTGACCCTCAGGGACAGGCCAACAAGTGGATAAAGAACATGGTCAGTTGAAGATTCAACCCTTAAAGCACTGAGTTTATTTCAATCTGACTCAAAACTGTAACTCTTTAGCTGTTGAAACCTATCCTGGGGTGATTTGTTTAAAAGATCTCCTTCAGGAGCTCTTTTAAACAAATGACCCTAGGATAGATTTTCAACAGCCTATATAAGTTGGATTTTGGACACTAAAATTGACAAATGGGGCTACCAGTGCTTTAAGGATTAAATAACGGAGACAAAATGTTAAATTTGTGAAATATGTTTTCCAGTTTTGTTAATTGTTTAAGGATTATGCTTCACTATCTTTTATAGATATTCTTGTTTATTCCTAAACTATAACAGGTACTCTACTATGTGTATAAGTCTTGATTACTCACTGCTCTCTGACTGTTCTGCACGCAGGAAAAAGACAATGGACTTGACATTATAAAGCTGTCAGATAGAGACTTCCTCCGGAGTTTGGAGAATGCTATCCGGTTCGGCAAACCCTGTCTTCTGGAGAATGTTGGAGTGGAACTGGACCCTGCTCTGGAACCCATCCTGCTTCGACAAGTCAGTCTATTTTGTCTTTTGTGTCACAGAAGCTAGAGTACTTTTTTTAACACTTAAAGTGCTAAGCGCAACATTTTTCCATTTCAGTGCCTAAATTCCAACTGTTATTTTAAACTATTGTGTGGAAACTATGTGAACATAGTATAAAGTTTTAACCTTTATAGTGCTAAATGCAACATTGGTCCATTTTATTGTCCAAATCATAACTTAAATAGGCTGTTAAAAACCTATCCTGAGTTAATTTGTTTTAAAGAGCTTCTTCAGAAGCTCTTTTAAACAAATTGCCACAGGATAAGTTTTTAACAGCACAATGTGGGTAAAATTTTAAGTCTGGCTTAAGTCAATTCAGCATCTAAGTGTTAACCCTCAATGGTTGACTCAGCTAGGGTTAGGGACTGTTCATATTTCCTGGCTTGGGGGTTTGTTTTTTTTTTAACTTATTCAAATATAACAAAATGGTCTGTGTTTGGTTAAATCTAAAATAAAAACAGTATGTTAATAATGTTCAATGAAGGTATTCTATGGATATCAACTTCTTTATTGCAATATGTGCGACGTTTCGGCGTAGATACTAACACCGTTTTCAAGCAAGTGATATCCATAGAACACCTTCATTGTTCATCACGCCAACTTCTAGAAAATGCCCATTAAAGAAGTTAATAATGTTGGTGAAATAAAAATAAGAAGTTATCTTTGTGCATGGAGTCAGTACTAAAAGTTTGGTAACAAAAGTGAATGTTGCCCCAACTGTTTTGTTTCTGCTCCACAGACCTTCAAGCAGCAGGGCAGCACTGTGATAAAGCTGGGTGACGCCGTCATCCCGTACCATGAAGACTTCAAGTTCTACATCACCACCAAGCTACCCAACCCTCACTACACTCCAGAAGTATCCACCAAAGTCACCCTCGTCAACTTCACTCTCTCGCCCAGGTCAGGATACAAACTATGACAATATAAATATTTTTTCATTTGATGTAAAAACTTCAGTCCTTAAGTTCAGAGTTAGGTTCATGGTTTTGTCAAACCTTTGCAGGTGTGATTGTTCTTATTTATGTCACAATATTCTTATTTATGTCACAATATTGTACTGTTTTGTTTAACTTTTCGTGTTGGAAGAGGGAAACTCTTCACCCTTACTGTGTGTTTTAGGCTAAAGATTCTAATCAAGCTCAGTTAGACTAATTAGTCAGGGTGATTCTGAAACAGATGGGCCAAGATGATTGCATTTAAAAAGATAATTTTCTAAATAAAACAAATTCTTCATGGCAGTAAGAAATTGAAATTTCACTTTCACTAGTTATTGCCTGGCTAAAACAATACTGCAAAGAATGCTTGTAGCAAACAAATGCATATCCCACACAGTAAGGGTTATAATAACCTTTAAAGTGCAATACTTGCCTGATTTTGTGTCAAAATTCCGATCAAAATAAGTTGTTTAAAACCTATCCTGTGGTAATTTGTTTAAAAGAGCTCCTGCAGGAGCTCTTTTAAATAAATTACTACTGAATAGTTTTCAACAGCACAAGGTGGTCATATTTTTAAATCCTATTAATCACAATGCATCACTTGAGTCCTACTGAAATATTTTTAGCACTTTGAGAGTTAATATTTTCAAAAGAGTTCTAACACTGCACTATGTTATGTGTTACCAGTGGCCTGGAAGATCAACTGCTAGGAACTGTTGTGGCTGAAGAACGCCCCGATCTAGAGGAGGCTAAGAACCAGCTGATCATCAGCAATGCCAAGATGAAGCAGGAACTGAAAGAAATCGAGGACAGGATCCTGTATCGTCTTAGCGCCTCCGAGGGCAGTCCCGTAGACGACATCGATCTTATACACACGCTGGAGGCTTCCAAGATAAAGTCTATGGAGATCAAGGTCAGTCATGGAAAACGGTCATCACAGTTAGTCCCCGGTGCCATGAACGCATCACAGTTAGGGAATCATGTTTTAGCTTACATTCAGCCGTACAAATGCTTTATACTTACCTATAGAGCTATAGAGCTTCAGGTGAAGAAGGAGCAAGCATTTTTCTCGAATCGTTGTGGACATACATACTAAGAAGTTAACATCTATAAGCATATTCTCAGTGTCCTGTGGAGTTGTTTTTTTGTCATACGACTGTCATAGTGCAGAAATCGATTTGGAACCGGTGCCATTCTGCACCGGTTCCAAATTAACCTCTGCACTACAACAGTTGTAAGCCAGTGTTATATTTTTGCAATTCAGCCAAAGATCATTTTAAGGAATTGAACCCTGAATTATGCCTTGACACTTCTTAATGTCCCTCAAAGAAGTAATGTTTGTACTTTCCTGACAGGCCAAGGTGGTTGTAGCGGAGCAGACTGAGAAGGACATTGATCAGACTCGAAGTCAGTACATCCCTGTAGCCATCAACACACAGATCCTGTTCTTCTGTGTGGCAGACATGGCCAACATTGACCCCATGTACCAGTACTCACTTGAGTGGTTCATCAACATCTACCTTGGTGGAATTGCTAATGCAGAGAGAGCAGGCAAGTAGAAGAGAGTTACAAAGATGAAATATTCTACGCATCCTCTGTATGTGTTTGTTTGGTTCTTGTTTTCAGTCAATGCAATAGTATGTGACCTCTCAGGGCAGGCACTGTTTAATTATGTCAGGTTTTTATTTCAGGATGAGCTTTTTAAATATATAAACAAAGGGAGAAAAAAGCTATGCTAGTTTGAACAGTATTTCAGTTAACTGTCAGAGTAACAGCGGGGAAAACATCAAATGGAGTCCTTGGCGACCTGTAAATATTTGCTGGTACAAACCTAGAATGATACAAAGCACTGCACTCTATATTCTCATAGACTATGTATAAGTGCTATACCACTGAAATAAAGATCTGGGCCCCGCTCCTCAAAGCGATCTTAATGTTAAGCTGATTGTAAGTGATTTTTAAAATAATGTCCTGTGAAGTTGTTTCTTATCATAGGCTTACGACTGTCGTAGTGTAGAGATCGATTTGGAAACGGTGCCAAATGGCACCGGTTCCAAAGTGATCTCTTCCCAACGACAGTCGTAAGCCAATGTTATATTTTAGCACCTGCGATTAACTTAACCTAAGATCGCTTTGAGGAACTGGGCCCAGAAAGAAAGTAACAATTTCAGATATTTCAGCTTTCACTTTCAGGTATTACAACATATGTTATATCTGTGATATTTCAGATAGTGTAATCCCAGATACAACATATGTTGTATTTCTTACTGTCTAATGGCATAAAAAATGTATTTCAAGTAATTTTTATGTTTAAACATGTTCCTCTGTTCTGATTTGTTGCAGACAATATTCCACAGCGTATCATCAACATCAACAAGTACTTCACGTTCAGCCTGTACAGCAACGTGTGCCGCAGTCTGTTCGAGAAACACAAGCTGTTGTTTGCCTTCCTGCTCTGTGCCAGGATCAAAATGCACAATGGCACCATCAACATGGTACGTTTTAATCCTTAACTCTTAAAGTGCTAAACTGGGGCGAGTATAACTCAAAACTGTTACCACCTTATGCTGTTCAAAACCTTTCCTGTAATAATTTTTGTAAAAGAGCTCCTATCGGTAAGGTTTTCCACAGCCTATTTAGATTGGAATTTGGAAATTTAAATTGACAAGTGTTGGGTTCAGCACTTTAAGAGTTAAAGTGCTCAACTAGGATCAGCTGTGCCGTGTTTTAAAGAGCTCCTTCAGGAGATTTTTAAACAAATAACTTTAGAATAGGTCTTTCAACAGCATAAGGTTGTCACAGTTTTAAGTCCAACTTTACTCATGGTTCCCACTAGCCTGGAAATTCTGGAAAACTGAAATTATTTTTCCAGTCAGGGGTTTATCAGGGAATTCTGAAATAAAATCAAAACCAGGGAAAATTCAGGGAATTTGTTTAGTTATGTGGTGAAGGGATGGCTGCGAAGGTATATATCAGCTGGGTAGTTAAGTTTAAAAGTTATAAAGCTTCATTTTTTTTTTAAATCTAAATTTTGTTTGTTCTGAAGTTGATCCTAGTTAGCTGATCTTTTTAAATCATGCTTTATTAATTTGATTTAAGGTGGAAAATGCACTGTTCATATTATTTTGGAGAGAAATATTTTAAATGAGTTGAAAAGTGTTTACAATACAAAGTATATATAGTCGGTCATGCCTTGAACAAAACATCTGGAAATATGATAAAAAATCAGGGAAATATCAGTGAATTTTCATGTTTTAAAAAAGTGGGAACCATGTTACTCATATTAGTGTCAGATAAACCTCTTATATTCAATTATTAGAACAAATTAGGTTTTTATCATTGAATTGCTTTGCACAATGTTGGTACCTACACCGAAACGTCACATTAAGACAATAAAGAAGTTGACAACTATAAGTAACTTAGACACCTGTTTTTATTTGTTTTCTTTACATTCTATTATTTAATGTCTGTACTTTCCTATAATATTTAATGAATGCTTGCAGGATGAATGGAGATTTCTTATCGCAGGAGGAACAGCGAAGGCCCAAGACTTGCCTAATCCCGCCCCGGAGTGGATTTCAGACCGCTCGTGGCAGGATATTTTAACTCTTGGTGCCCTCAACAAATTTAAAGATCTTCCCGAGGACTTCAAGAATCATCTTGATGGGTTCAAGATGATCTTTGATAGCACTAATCCCCATAGGTGTGTTGTAAAACATATAGAGATGGGTTTTTTTTCTTATAGAACAGTAACTTAAATTAACACTGTGACCACATTGTGCTGTTGAAAACCTATCCTGTGCTGTTGATGTTGAAAACCTACTTTGTGCTGTTGAAAAGTTATTCTGTGGTAATTTGTTTTAAAAAGCTCCCGTGGAAGCTCTTTTATTCAAGTTACAACATAGTAGGTTTTCAACAACCTATTATGGTTGGAATTTGGATAATAAAATGGGCACTTAGTATTTTTGATGGTTAACAACCTTCAAAGTTTGAGGATTTTAGTTCACCGTATTATGACATTGGTAATGCAAGCTTCTTTCTGCAATAATTTGAGATACTGTTAACCCTTACAGTGCTAAATAGGATTAAGTGGAAATTTTGTACTGTGCCCACCTTGTGCTGTTAAAAACCTGTTTTGTGGTAACTTGTTTAAAAGAGCTCCTGTAGGAGCTCTTTTAAGCTAGTTACCACAAGATAGGTTTTTAACAGCTTATTTTGGCAGAATTTTGACAATGAAATAAAAAAAATTGAGCTTAGCACTTTAAGGATTAAAATGGCATTTAAAAAATGCAAGTGACACGAACTGAGAACTAACATTCACAATACTGCTTTCAGGGAGGATCTGCCTGGACAGTGGAACGATGAGCTGGACATGTTCCAGAAGATTATTGTTCTCAAGTGTCTGCGTCCAGACAAGGTGACCAATGCAATGCAGGACTATGTCGCAGAGAATCTCGGCCAGAGATTTATTGAGCCTCAGGTAAAAATTAACACTGGAAACAAATGTATAGAAATTCTTTAGCGAATTTTCATTGATAATACTTCAATAGGATAATAATTTCTATACATTTTTTCTAGTGTAAACCACTCGAACATCAATCTTTTTGGAGACATCATTATTGTTTTATTTCATAAAAATAACTCATCATTTGTAGGTACACATCAAAAACATTAGACATACCGTACTAAGGTAATCTCAACATGTGTACAATATGAACAAGATGTTTATGGGTACAACTTCTTTTGTTACTCAATTAATCAACAAGTGTAGTACAATAAAAGGTCATAAAAACAAATCATTGTGTACAAAATTTCACTTAGAAATGGATGCCTGACTTTTACTTTTCTTTGACTTCTCTTCTTAGAAATTTGCTCACCATGTTAGGGAGACTATTAAGGACACAATTTCTTTAAAGATGACAACTTTTTTACTCTCTCACTATGCAATAAAGAAGCTGTCATCAAAAAGAAATTTGTTCCTTAACCCTTACAGTGCGAATAGGGCTAGGTAAATTTTTAAACTGACCGCCTTTTACTGTTAAAAACCTATCCTGTGGTAAATTGTTTAAAAGAGCTCTTGTAGGAGCTCTTTTAAACAAATTACCACAGGATAGGTTTTCAACAGCTTATTTTGGTAAGAATTTTGACAATGAAATAGAAAAAATATTGGGCACTTTAAGGGTTAATACCTTAATACCACAAACTTCTAAAATGACAAACAGTTAGGGAGATTATGTCTCCTTGCTTTCACTTTGCCATGAACAACTGATTTTGACCTGATCCTGTATGTCTTCTATTAGACTGCTGACCTCCACCTTGTGTACAAAGACTCGTCCCCAACAACACCCCTCATCTTCGTTCTGTCCACTGGTACCGACCCTGCTGCTGATCTGTACAAGTTTGCCGAGGAGATGAGATTTTCCAAGAAACTATCGGCTATTTCCCTTGGACAAGGCCAGGTCAGTCTTACTAGCAATCACTCCATGGCTATTAGAAAAAGAAATACTACCATGTTTTTACTACAGTCATGTCTTGTTTATCCAGACGCTTACATTTTTATTGAAATTGTCTGGATAAACAAATTGCCGGATATCTTAGTTAAGAACTTTCAGTGAATTCTGTGAAACACTGTGAATTCCTTTCAAGCAAATTTTGTCCAAAAGGCAAGACTTCCAGATATCTGGGCTTCGGATAAATGAGATACAACTGTATACTCTTACTTGAAGTATTATTAATCGTGTATTCAATAGGAAAACCCTTCCTCTTTTGCAGGCTGTGTAAAACTTTTAGTTCCAGGGCCTCGTTCCACAAAGCTCTCGCAAGGCTTAAACATCTTAACTTTCATCTTAGCGCTCTCGTAGCAAGAGCACTGAGATTAAAGTAAAGACATCTTAGCCTTACAAAAAATTTTGGAACATGACCCTGTTCTTTCCTTAGCTCATTAAATCTAAAGTGCAGAACCCAACACTTGTAAATTTTAATGTTCAAACTCCAATCTAAATAGGCTGTTGAAAAGCTTTCTTGTAATAATTTATGTAAGAGAGCTCTTTTACACAAATTATTACAGGAAAGTTTTTAAACAGTACAAGGTGGTAACAGTTTTGAGTTATACTTTCCCAAGTTCAACACTGTAAAGATTATAATGTTTGGTTAAAAAATCAGAAGACAATGTATTAAAATGCTTATGAGGCAATCTTGACTAAAATCAATCTTAGCTTACGTAGCTTTGTGGAACGGGCCCTCAATGGAAGCATCAGGTTCCACATTAACCAATCATACTACTGATTTAAATTTTGGTTCAAATAAATGACGTGACACTGAGTTAAGGATTGAAACTTATCTTCAATATTAACTTTTTGGGGGTTAAACACATCATTTGTTGTGTCATTGTCCAAATTTCAACCTTTCTTACAACAAACACATTGCTTTGTATCAAAATAACTGAGATATTGTCAAACAATCGAATCTACAAATAGTATAAAAAACAAATCCCTCATTTTTCCAGGGCCCCCGTGCTGAGGCGATGATGCGTAGTGCCATGGAGCGAGGAAAGTGGGTGTTTTTCCAGAACTGTCACTTGGCGCCATCTTGGATGCCGAGTCTTGAGAGACTGGTTGAGCAAGTCGATCCTGACAAGGTACTGGGAGATATTTAAACAGTTTTAATCACAAAACAAAATTAAACATACATTTTTTAATTCTTTTTGGGGGAACTTCCTTTGTATGTTCACCAAGATTTGCTATAATTTTAAGCCTTGCTATGACCAATGTTACATGGAAGATATTGATACAGTTTCTGTAAGTGATATGTTTGACTGCTCAACAGGTTCACCGAGACTTCCGTCTGTGGCTGACCAGTATGCCGAGTGCCAAGTTCCCTGTGTACATCCTGCAGAACGGCTCCAAGATGACTATGGAGCCACCGAAAGGCATCAAGGCTAACTTGCTCAAGTCTTACACTGGATTTAATGATGATTTCCTCAACTCCTGTGGAGATATGGTAGGAAAACATTACAGAAACTCACATGCCAAAGTAGTGCTATGTTTGTGTGTTAACTGAGTGTTTAATTTGACAAGATTGAATTTGGTTAATCTTTTTAACCCTAAGAGTGCTGAAATGGACTGTAAGTACTTTAAACTGACAATCTTTTGTTGCTGAAATCTATCCAGTAGTAATTTACTTTAAAGAGCTATAGGAGCTCCTTTAACCCTTACAGTGCTGAATAGTGTTAAATAGATTTTTAAACTGACCACCTTGTGCTGTTAAAAATCTGTCTTGTGTTAATTTGTTTAAAAGAGCTCCTGTAGGAGCTCTTTTAAACATATTACCACAGGATAGGTTTGTAACAGCTCATTTTGTACAGAATTTTGACAATGAAATAGAAAAAATATTGGGTTAGGCAAATTACCACTAGATAAATTTCAAGAGCCTATTTAGATATGAAACTAGACATTAAAAAAGAAAATAAATTGTGCCGAGCACATTAAGAGTCTTTAAGATCTCTTACAAATTAAACAATGTTTTCATGTTTCTGATTAAAGTGTGAAGATTGCTGTGAATTATAGTTTTTAATTCTATTTCTATTTACCTAAAAATCTAATCCATGTAAACGTTAATTCATGATGTTTTATGTTTGCATATGTATATAGTACATATGTAATATTTAAAACTTTATCGTTCTTGTTAGATTTGAGATGGCATACTAATTTTATGGAATTATTTGCATAGAAATATTCACCTAAACAATTTGGCACACTTATTTTAAATCAACACATTTTGGAAATTAATTTGTAATGCTGCTTAAAACTTCCAATATTCAGATAATAAATGTTAAGAAAGGAAAGTTAGTATTGAAGTAACTTATTTCATCAAAAGCAATAGACTGCTGAATTCAATTTAGCCAATTTATTTTACATGTAATTTAAAACAAAATAGATTTATTTCATAATAAGTGGATGGTGATATCTGAAAACTAGAGTACCTATTTATCTGATATATCACTTATTAACCTGTTATTTCCAGATGGTTGAAAAGAATGGTGAACTAGTAAAGGTATACAGCAAGGCTGTCCTTCAGCCCGGGGGTTATTAATGTAGCCAGCAGTTTCTCTCTTCTAAAGCAAACCTACACTCTCTTTTATCTCCTTTTAAACAGGCTCTGTCCATATGCGATAGAACAGTGTTAAGATTTGCTTTCGAATATACTAGAAATGAGTAGGATTTGTTTTAGAGAGACTGGTACAATATCGTGGTGTAAATCTGTGGTTCACATCATATCACAGGGATTTACAGGGTGCTTCACTCACTCTGATCTTTCTCACTCCTAACCCTTCTGCTGTAATAAATAGTAAAAATTATAACTGACCTCCTTGTTCTGTTTAAAAACTATTCTGCGTTGATTTGTTTGAAAGAGCTCCTTTCAAGAGCTCTTTAAAACAAATTACCACCGGATAAGTATGAAACAACTAATTTAGCTTATACTTTTGACACGAGCACTCAAAAGGTTCACAAATTTATCATAAGCTATAAAGAGCATCGTGGTATTTTATCCCAGAAATGGGATGTGACATTAACCTACAGTTGTAAATTTGACATAAATATGTAAAAGTATAAATATGATGTGATTATGATTTGTTTAGTTCCATTTTGTATTACATATATTACATATATTACATATATTACATATATTGCATAAATTGTATATATATACTTGTAAAGCCTTTTATATATGCATGACTTTCTTTGCTGTCTAAATATCTGTCTCACAACATTGTATCTTAACACCATGCCGACATAACGCTGTCTAGATAGATGATTTTCTTAAAACTGGGACGATGTGTGCTGTTAAAAACCTGTCTTGTGGTGATTTGCTTAAAAGAGCCTTTCAGCAGCTCTTTTAAGCAAATTAGCACAGGATAGGTTTTTCAACAGCCTGATTTGGTTGAACATTGGACACTGAAATTGATTATGAAGACTAGTGCTCCAAGGGTAAAAGGCGCTGTAAGAGTGTTTAATGGCTTTTCTCTGAGTAAAATTACTTTAACTAATTTTTTGTCATTGCACAAGACAATTCTGACCAGCAATAAGCTATACATTTACCATGCTTATTATTTAAAATAGATAAAAAAAAAGCAATTCTATCCTAATTAAGAAGCCTGTCTTACAGCGTCTGAAAGAGCTTTATCTTAGATGCATGCTTGTAACTATATCGGTTATATTCTATATATATGATAATGTAAATCCTGCTCAAAAAGTGGGAGTCATAATGAAGAATATTGTCAGCAATCCCTTGAATTTTTATTTAATTTATTATAAAAATTCATTATGGTATGCTTTGTGAAGTATTTGAATCAGGGGAAAAGTTGTATTTAACCAACTAATGTGATGTCCAGTTATTTAATATTCCTGTATGGAATATGTTGGATGTAACTTATTGTATTTAAATACATGTAAATATTTAAAACACAAGAAATACAATTGCAAACATTTTGAAAACTTCAAATAAATATGTTATTCAAAAGTAAGCAAAAAATAAAACAATAAAAATCAAATTATTTGACAGGAAAAGAAAGAGTAGGTAGATAGAATTGGATATCTTTCAGATTTACAGTGTTTAAATGTTTGTCACAAGTTAGTTATCTACATCAACATATATACCAACACAATAAATAAGATAACGACTTAGTTCAGGATTTCTTGCATGTCAACTTCCAGTTTGTTCGTAAGTGATCGATGTGTAAGTTAACGATGTTTCAAGGCATATGCTTGCTCCTTCATCAGGTGACAGATCATTCACCTGGTGAAGGAGCAAACATGTGCCCCGAAACATTGTTAACTTACGAACGAACTAGAAGTTGACATTAAAAAAATTCTGAACTATGTACCATAACTTCTAAATGTCCCTAAAAGAATTGAAAAAAAACCCCACCATTTTACACAATTGCATGTAGTTTTACATAGTATTGATTTTTAAATTTTGTAAGTTGTTAAAGACATAGAAAATCAAGGCAGCTGTCCGTCATCATAAACTGTATGTTTCCAGTGTAATGTCTTCAAGCACCTGCTGCTGTCCTTGTCCCTGTTCCACGGAGTCCTACTGGAAAGAAGGAAGTTCGGACCACTTGGATTCAACATCCCGTACGAGTTCACAGACGGTGATCTCCGTATCTGTGTCAGTCAGCTAAAGATGTTTCTCGTGGAGTATGATGATATCCCATACAAGGTAGGTACCATCACAGTCTTTTCCAATTTATCAATATGTACAGTGATTTCGTACTTCCTTTATGAATTTTTCATGTTTACTAATTCATCTTGTATAATTAAATCTGTCTTAAAAACCCAATATTTTGATCTTTGTAAAATGAAATATTTGAGTAAATTGCAACTTTTAATTAGAAACTCTGAAAGTGCTTGGATCAACATTAGCCCATTTCATTGTCTTGCATCCAACTAAGGCTGTTGAAAACTTACCCTGTGATAATTTATTTAAGCGAACTCCTCAAAGGAATTCTTTTGAACAAATTACCACAGGACATGTTTACTTGAATTTTTTTTAAATATACTACTCCTTAAAATTGTGACATCCTTGTTCTGAAGTCATCACAAGTTTGACTAAATTCAATTCAACACTACCTTGGTTAATAATTAACCCATGAAGTGCTAAAATTGATTTCAGCCAGTCTTAAAACAGTGATCACCTTTTGCTGTTGAAAACCTATCC
>JAULCD010508815.1:0-14689 GCA_032361085.1 Calliostoma canaliculatum | reverse complement strand
GATGTTTCAGTAGCTAACAGGTACTGTCGGACATATTCATAACAATCTTATCATGATGAATAACAACAGCATCACTGACACAACACATAGCAGGGGGCACTTAACTACTAGTGATGTGTTTATATAAATTATGTTACTGCTGTTAAGTCTCAAAAAGCTACTGTAAGCAATAATATTCGGCTTCCTATATCACCTACAGAGATGCATAAACTGGTGTCTGGATCCCGAGAGGATGTCATATTACCTCCTGATGATATGATTTATACGAACAAAGTGTAATTAGAGAACGTCATTTAACGCGTACCATAAATAAGAATGTATGATTTAATTCATCACGTTTCTACGCTTAACTCATTCAGCTTCAGCGAAATCTGACAACGTAATTAACAAACATGATGACAACTCCCAGATAAGAAAAAGCTCAGCATAACAAGACTTCATGTGAACAAAAGCCTACTAGATTCGGTTTCCAATGTCATCGACAGAGATGTATTGACTGCATTTGTTACTGTCTGGATCCCAGGAGGATGTCAGATTACCTTCTAATTTACCATTGTTCCACGGAGTCTGACATGTAAATCAGGTCACACCAGGCTCTCACAGGGCATACTGCTCCAGCCATCAAGGTTCTCAGATCCATTCCTTGTGAACTTACAGAGAAATAGCTGCCCTGTAAGTAGTAGGTCTTTAACTCATACAATCAAATAGTACTATGATCCATGGCGTA
This sequence comes from Calliostoma canaliculatum, assembly GCA_032361085.1. NCBI lineage: Eukaryota > Metazoa > Mollusca > Gastropoda > Trochida > Calliostomatidae > Calliostoma > Calliostoma canaliculatum. Next base: position 13,962 of record JAULCD010508815.1, on the reverse strand, counting down.
CATACCTACTTACAGGAGTGCTGACTCAATATAATCAAACTTTTCAGATATTTCCCAAAAGTGTTTTGAGACTAAGTTGATTTTGGAGTTGTTTCTTATTATAGACTTACAATTGTCGACGCGCAGAGATCGAATTGAAACCGGAGCCGGATGGCACCGGTTTCAAAGCAATCTCTGCGTTACGACAGTCGGGAGCCAATGGTATATTTTAGCACTTACTATCAACTTAAACTAAAATTTCTTAGAGAAACGATGCCCTGAAATTGTAATTTAATCTCTGTGAAGGTGCAATGAAATATTTAAAAGCAATTCAATTGAATGTTACGTGTAATGAATTCAACCTAAATTGTTTGATTCATTCAAGAGGACAGCGTTTTGTTGACAGTCAGTATTGGGTCCGCTCACTGCTGTAAGTAAATGTATTAACACTTTGGTGTAGTGATACAAGTTAACCACGTCTGTGTTACAGAGATCTCAAAATAATTTTTAAACCGATCTGGGATTGGTAAGCTACTCTAAATTGAAATCGTAGCTGCCACATGAAACCAATTACCAGTTTCCTACCGTACGATGCATGGATTAGACTTACAATAATATAGACAGAATGCACACCAAAGGAACTAGAATCGTTGATAAAATATGTAAGTGCCTTACTGCTTAGTCGTGTACAGTCAGTCCCGGTTAATCCTACACCCTGCGTATCGTCGTGTCCTGTGTCCTTAACTAAGTTGTTCGTAAGTGATTTTTGAAACAATGTTCAATGGAACTTTTTCCTATCATAGGCTTACGACTGTAGTAGCGCAGAAACCAATTTGGAACCGATGCCAAATGGCACGTCAGTGTGTATTTGTATCTCACCCAACAAGCTCTTTAGACATATCTACTATAGTTTCACAGACCTTGTAAGTCTAACAATAGTAGATATTTAGACAACAACTTCATGACTGCTGAGTAGATACCGAGAAGTTGTAAGCCTTATATTAACATGTGTCTCCATTCCAACTTATAAATACTACCCTAATAACTTGTTACTATTATGCTAAATGCTAAATAAATGTATCCCTCTTTTTGTCAATGGTATGTCGCTGTAGGTAAAGTTACATGATTTCCCCGAGTGAAACAAAGACATAAGAGAGTGCAAGTTACCATACTAAAATTATGTAGGATATTTCAAACCACAAAACAAATGTTTTAAATACTACAGCAACAAAAAAGCCAAACTCCCGGCTCTTTGTTTATCAACATCTGTTATGTTTAGGATTACACTATCTCAAAAATAAAACTATTCCATCACTTTACGAGGTTTTGTCCGGTGCTAGATATGAACCCACAACCGCCTAGTCAGGCACTAAATCGCCAGCACCGATCATCCCAGTATTCAGTCACCGGCACGAGTAAAGAACACTGAAATATCTAGACTGGTTAGGACGAAAAGTATAGTCATATATTTTATGGTTGCAATATTTTTCTCAACAATTAGCTCCCGAAAAGCCAGTGCCACATGTTATAAAGACATCACATTGGCAAGGTATTTAACATATATTTATTCATGTGACACTTTACAAACATTTAACCATATTTTTTGTCAAAACCTTTTAGTAACACACGTTAAACTTGAACTATCTGTGAATTGCGTTTAGTACATTGAATGTCGCCACTTTTGATGCATTTGCCGTCATCAAAGACCAGTATGACAATACAAATGAGAATGTACACATCCGAAATATTGTATTAAAAAGCATCAAAACCTTACACTATTAAGAAATATACTATTCAGTTGACTGAGTGGTTTAATCTTGGGTTCGCGCTGCTAGAGTTCCATGCAGCTTTTTATTGTTAAAATTGAATTTATATAATAATGAGTTGTGTTAATACAAAAATACATTATCAAGATTAAGGTAAAAAGCACCAGCGAAATTGCTCAATTATGTTTAGTGATTGGGTGAACTTTCAATATTGACACTTGTCATCTTGTTAATAAACATAATCAACTATTTATATACACCCACACTGCATAACATTGTTGTTAGAAACACATTTCAAACTTGACGACAAAGTTAAAATCACAAATGTATTTATTTATTCGAATGCATTTGGTGTAATGTTAAATAGTTTTATGAAGAAAAATAAGGCGTCAATATCCCCAAGAGGACTAAATCAAATTAAGCTGGAGCAAAAAACAAGGACCATGAAGTGCTGTTAAACTATTTCATGATTTGCCTTAAAGCATTGTACCTGCAGAAAGAAGCAAGCGGGCATTTTAGGTTTAAACGTAGAAACAGTGTTATTATAAAACAAAATATTTGTAACAACCAAATTGAGTTTGACAAACATAATGCCACTAGCGCTGAAAGTTAACTGGTGACTGGTTATGAGTGAGTGGTTCATGCATATAGCTTCTATATTTATATTGCCAGAATGTCCAATGGAGTCTGTCTTCACAGATAACGATTTTGATTATTCTCTGGAGTTGATGGGTTTTTTTAAGTTTGAGGGGAGACCATGTGAAACAATGGCATGACACAACATGACTGTCCCTTGGGATAACCAATGTGTTGTTAACCTTTAATGTGCTACACTGAATTTCTTAGGACTCACAACTGTTACCAGCTTGGGAGTTAATTTTTTCTGTGATTAAGTTTTCAAAAAGTGTCCTTTTGCAACAGCTTTCAGAAAAAAAACAATTGGTAGTTGTAATATGATTATGAACAGCTGATGTAGGTTAGACTTAAAGGTTAATCCTTGGAGTTTCAATTTCAATAGTTCTCCGTTAATATTTCCACATTTCAGTATAAATTAGCTATTAAAATTCTACTCTTGAATAATTTATTTAAAAGAGCTCCTGTCGGAGCTCTTTTAAATAAATTACCCCAGGATAGAGTTTCAACAGTACAATGTTGTCACAGTTTTAATCCTAATAAATTTGTTTTAGCAGTGTGAGGGTTAAGAGCGGCGATGTGAATCACTAGCACAACGTGAGACAGCTGTGATGGAGAAGGTATCGGCATGCAGACAGATCGATTTCACTATAGCTAATTAGGAATGAATTTTATATAACAATTCGTCTGTAAGTTTTAAACCAATCTGTTTGCAACTGAAGCAGTCAACCACGGATATATTAGATAAATTGTATTTGCATTTTAATTTTACAATTACGATGTTGAACTTGTGTCAATGAGACCACAGGGTACAGGTGCCAGTCAACTATAACACAATTAAACAAAAGCTTTGTATGTCAAATGAATTACATGGACGTTGTGAAGATACAAGAGCTTAAGTTATGTCAGTCGACAATGAAAAAACTAATTACTTTAAAACTGGATTCGTTTACATTTTACGATTACTTTTTAAAACAATACGATTAGTAAAACATGCAGAGGAGTTCCTCGTAAAACGACAGTGTAACCACTTGTAATGTGGTGCAAGAGGAAATGAACCTCCAGTATGTTTAAGTAGATTGCCACGCAGCATAGGCTGCACTGTTACAATACATTCACACTGGTGAGCCCCATATATCAGATATACGAGTTGGCTGTCTCTGAATATTCCATTTGTTGATGAAAGCATGTTATCTACATAAGTTCAATCACAGAGATTTCATTTGCCTGCATGCAACTGAATTATTTATCGTAATAGCTGAACAAAACCCATTGCTGAAACTAATCACAGAAAGTTGTTGTTTATCCAGGGAATGTGCATTGTCTGTAGAGGATATTTGTTCAGAGATGGTCCACAAGTCTCGACACAATAATCAATGTTTTAGACTTATGTCAAAAAAAGTCGGACAGGCAAGCTCTATATATACTCAACAACAAAGGTTCTTGTGACACATGCGTTTTAGTATAATGTTGATTCAATTAAAGAAAAATAATAAACACATGTCCACAATGCGACAATAGAGCGTGCAAACGCATCCTTGAATTGCCTGTCTGAAAATTGAGTGAAATTGTCTTGGAAATTGAGATGCAAAAAATCGTTGTAAACTGGGTACTTTTCAAAGAAAAAGTTGGGTTTTTTCTTTTGAAAGAGCACAGATTACAACGATTGCTTGCATTTGTAAACCAAATCCATTTACCTAGTGTAATGGTTTACAACGTCGTTAAGTTATGACGTCTTTATGAAACGCGGCCCAGAAGAGTTTTATTCTGATTAGTGTCCTTCCCGCGTTGCTTATAAAAACCAGTTTTTTTCTCAGATGAACCAAATTATCACAAACAAGGGATCAGTGCAGCACACTGTTGGAACAGCCTGCCAACTTAATTGTCCCCTAATAAAGCTGAATAGGTATTGATGTTTGATATTGCCATGACCATACACAGTGCCACCTCACAATAAGTTTGCCTCGACTCTGTAGTGCACCAGTTATTTAAGGCATTACACAAAATTATATAATCATGTCCCTATTTGTAAACATTTTCTTTCAATATCACAAAATCAGAATAAGACTGAGAAACGAACGCTTAATACACAGGAATACACATTTTCTACTGACGTTTTTTGTACACTAATGAAACAATTCGGAACAGAAATATGTCAGCAAGCATACTCAGAACTGAGTGGCCTAAATTAGAGCTCTAGGTCAAAATCCTGAAACAATTTGTGGACTAAAACTAATCATGTGTGAAAGATTAATTCATTTTTTTATGGAAGAGACCATACATTAGTATGCATGAACTAAACAACACCTTAAGAACTGTGAAATATAATAAATCAGAAAATATTTATTGACTGCATAAAAACACATATATGGCAAAAGTATAACGAACTATGGCGTAGGTAATCCTGGCCTCCGTTGTGAAGAAATAAATTTGAAACCAGTGCCAAATAACCGAATGGCACCAGTTGCAAAGCAATCTCTGCGCAATGACAGTCACAAACCAATGTTTTATTTTAGCACTTTTGATCAACTTAGCCTAAGATCGCTTTGAGCAATAAGATCTCGGAGATTACTATTTGAAGTTTAACATTCAGTTTGCGTATTTCTATTAACACAACTATATTATACACCACTGCATATGTCAAAGGTAGCAATTTGCATATTTGATAAAGATGACATTTTTCTCTGTTCAAATAACACCCAACACATGGGTTTTTTAAATGATCACAGCAAAGAATTGACGAATACCCCACGTTTGGGAAAGTACATAAAATGTAAAATAAACTCACAAAAACCGGTGCTAAATATGTGAGGATATTCCTCCCTTGCACTCTAGTAGCAATCAAATTGACAAACAACAGATCGTGACAAAAAGTTTATCCGCGAGTTACTATGTTAATAATGCACGAGTGGATGTGCTGTGATTGGATCTGGCAGTGATGTCTTCCACATGCACCGAACAGGTCATTGCAAAAGAAGGATGAAGTGGGCTGCAATGCGTTTCTTGTGGCGAGTGTGCCCATAGTAAATGGATTACAAAGGTTAGAGAGTCCTCACTGGTGTCACAATATACAATTAGAGGTGACACTAATGGTTTATTTATCTTTCTATTGTAAATCAGTTGCAACAAAAAAGGGCAAACATATCTTTATCTGGTAGATAGGAAAAACAACACTTTATACTTTGTTATTTAAACGTTTCTATTTTGTATTATGTATATTTGTGTGACGGGTTTAAGATGCTTCTGCATTGGGCAGACAAAACAATTCCCTACTAAAGCAAATCACTTTCATGTCGATAAATAATTTGTATAATATTACGTTGTAATTGGATATTCAATTAATCAGTCAACACTTATGTGTAAAGTTCCTTACGTATGTTTCTTTTTTGTCAAATGAATACTTTTATATGTATTTCAGAAAACAATTTACAGTTCAAATGTTTAATGTAGTCATAGAGTACTTTTTTTAACCTGAAACAATTATTTGACTATGCTGGTATATGGTGAGAGTTATCACACAGCTGCTTACCATATTGTGTAGCCATGTTTTCCATTCGTAGGCCTTGCTAAATAAATTGCACTGGAAAAAAATGTATGGATATTTTTCAGTAAATTTTCATTGGTTTGACGAGTGTTCCTATAATTCAATGGACATTTGCTGCATAATCTCTATACATTTTTCTGGTGTAAAAAATAGTTATATTTTGGATACCACCATCTGAAGTTTGTCAAAGTAAAAACGTTTGAACGTGATTAAATGTGATATTTAGTAAATGCCTCTGCGTAATCACCATGATGCCGTTTCACAAAGACATTAGCATTTGCGACGTCATAAACCACGTCACCGGGTGACAATATAACATAAAAAATAAAGTAATAAAAAAGCAGGGTGCCATTTCACAACACTGCCATACATTTATAACGTCGAAACTCATACCATTAGATATTTAGGTCTGATTTACAAACGCCAAAATCGTTGTAAAATGTGCACTCTCTAAAGAAAAATAAGTTTTCCTTTGGAAAGTGCACGGTTTACAATGATGTTTTGCATATGTAAAACCAAACTCATTGGTACAGTGGAATGATCTACAACGTTGTAAGTGTATGGCACCCATGTGAAACTGGGCCAAGGTATATTGGGAAGTCTCTATAGTTTAGTTCTAGTTTAGTTTGACAAAGCAGTGTTTCCTGTGGGAAGTCTCGTTTGTTACCTTGACAGCATGTTTTGGAGACGGTAATGGAGCCAAAACAGTCTGACCGACAAGATCAACATAGCCTTGTCTTCTGTATTTCAATACAATCTGATAATAATAATTGGTAATGGGTTGTACTGATTGCAGCATATTGACTTTAAATATATGTAACAAATCCTTTGTTCGATGATGATTTTCATGAAGGAACTAATTTTAGTTACAATAAACCAGACACACTAATTATCAAGGGCCTAGACAGTTCAAACAATGTTCCTTTGTACCTAGACTGTAAGGCAATATCCTGAAGCAGCACAAAATCAGGAGCAAACAAGAAACTGGACTCAAGATAAACAAAGACGTTGTTTGTACAACAAACAAAAATACTGTGTCAGACAAACAGAATGTTTTCACAGCATTAGGTGCAGCACTGACAGAGAAAAAACCCGCCAACACACACAGTTCTGTTTCTGAATAATACCATTATGTCGAATGACGGGTATCAAATAAATTCATTCGTAATTGTAGGTGAGTGGCTGTTGTAATAATCAGCATTGCTTAATTGGGCTGTATGTACTTGGTATGTTTTGAATTTTACATAGGACTACTGTTTACCAGTTACAGAAAAGAAATGTGTATTTTTAATCAAACTAATTTAACAGTAGTCAATGCATGCCTTTTTAAATGAGATGTTTTGCTGTTGAAATTGATTTCAACGCATGATTTATTACGTTTGTTTCCATGTTGATATTTATCCCCTAAACATATTTATGTATGTCTCTCATATTCAGCTAATTAGACGTCTTGAGACAAATCCTCAAGAACGAGCTACTCCATACATCAGCATGTAGTTAGCGTCCCTGAGGAATGGCTCTAGTGGAAACAAGTTCAAGGACGTTCCTACAGTAAATAGTTTATAAAGGGAGAAGGTCGTGACTTGCGTTACATAACACAACTGCAGAATTATGCCATATGTTAACTCACATGATGATTATATCCGATAAGTTGTATCTACATTTATTACGATTCTATCAAGTTCTGTCAACCTGCCACTCCCCAAACAAACGTCTCTGTTTCTATTTCAATCAAAAATTATGAATAATTGATTTTATTAATTTTACATGATCACTTTGCACTGGTTATAAAACCCACAATAATCCTTATATTTATGAATGGTGTCACTTTTATCTTTTGGGGCTTTTGGATAACTCATACAGGAATAAACAAATGGGTGGATAATGTATAGATAGGAACATCTTGTGTGTTGTAAAAGGTTACATAGGATACATAAAAGACTAATTCATTCATTTTGGTGTGTGGTAAGAGCTGTCCTAAGTTGATTACTTATTTCTAAGTGTTCAACTAGGTGTAACTTGCCTCTCTGCAAAACGTTGTATAGACTTAGAAATAGAAGTAATTACCGTTAAGTGTGGTTATAACGGTCACACTGTAAAAACGGCTTTGAAACTATTTACTTTTGCCAAACTAACGCTGACATGACCAATATATCAAAGAACCTCTTCCAATCGTAAGCGGGCATGAATGCTTCATTTATCCTCGGATTTACACTCGGAACGCGTGGTTTATTGTATTTTATCATGTTCATATTAGTTCACATCTAAATGTTATACACAGAAAGTAGTTACAATTTTACAACATCGAGTATTTTTCTATACTCAGTGCAGTCCTTGAATACACTTAATTTTCATCTGAACAACATGAGCTCCTTCAACTGTTCAGCCAACATCGCAGACAAACTAACCGACACATTGAACACAAGGTATTGGATCTAGTTTGTTTTGCAGTGGTAACGGCATCACGCGTACCAAATAATGAATGTATAGTGCACACTGCCATGTTAACTTGCATGTTGTGTACTAGACGTAACCGTAATTGCGCTACCAGTGCATAGCAATAGAATTTTAGACTGAGAACTTGGTGTATCATCATTTTGTACTGAGCAGCATATTGTAACAACATCAACATTTATTAAAACATGTATTCCCTGAAAAATTATCAAAGGCTTGGAGTAACAAGAAAGATGTACAAATATTTTTGTTAATACATCCCATCATTACTTAGGCAGTATTATAATCTGTAACTGAATTAGTGAGTTTTGATACCATCTATCTACCTACAAGGTAAATTAGTCCCTTTAATAAGTTCCTTAAGACAACACGATTTGAAAAAAATATGTACGTATTCTGTGGCTGAATTGGTGATTATCGACATCATCCACTAGTTTACAAGTAGTACCTTTAATGAGGTCCCGAAGAAAACATGCTACTAAAAAGTATGTAGGTATTTTGTTGTCTCTGCTTTAACCCGAACTTATGAAAATTTATTGCAAGACAATTTATATTTGTTTTAACTGTAGGAACAATTAGCATGATCTGTCCTGCTTCGATACTAACTTTTTCATTTTTAGAAAAAAACGAGTAATGCTCAGTCCCAACAGTGCTTTATAAGCAGGATTATTTTCAGAAACGAAGCGGAAAGCTGAAGACAACAAAGACAACACGATAGACACAGATGGTGTGGACGTAGTGGGAGTGCGCACAACAGGCCACCAAAATTTGTTTTAGGCTAAGTGGATCGTGAGTGCTAAAATATAACATTGGCTTCCGACTGTTGTGGCGTAGACATCACTTTGATACTGGTGCCATTCGGCATCTGTTCCAAATCGATTTCTGTGCTACGACAGTCGCAAGCTTAGGCCTATGATAAGAAACAACTCCACAGGACATTGTTTTGAATATTACTTGCGATCATTTTAACACTAAGGTCGCTTTGAGGAACGGGGGCCAGAATATGACAACAAAGTCTGCTTGAGATAAAAGACATTGCTCGGGTTGTTTCTGAAGTTATCCTCGACGTTATTCAACTCTGTATGAAATACTAATGCTTCCTTTTCCATTTATCTTTCTTACGACCAAACGTAACATGTTTTTATCCACAAATTGTGGTTTCCAGGATACATCAAACAGTGACAGTATCTGGATATAGTACTAGCTATTATTATGGTGTTATTAATGGTATACCACAAGTAAAGATAAAAGAACAAATTTAAGTTCCTGTTTAACAAATTTATTATCAGATTAAGACGTCTAAACTTTCATCTTAGCGCTCTCGTAACGAAAGCGCTAAGATGAAAGTTAAGACATCTTATCTTTGAATGAGACCTTGCTCTTTCCACAGCTTCTTTGGTATGTTGGGTCCACTGACTGAATTCAATGCTGATAAAGAAATATTGGCTATGATAGATCTTAGTTTAGAATAGCTTTTTTAAATGGGCCCGAGGAGTGTAAGGAAATCGCCGATTCTTTTGACTGGAAACTTAACCCTTGAATGAGAAACTACAGTTTGTAAATCCTGCAAAATGTGAAACGTTAGAGTTGTATTATTTATGTGATAACAGAACACTGTATATTTAGCACATGTATAACATAGTTCAGGATTTCTTGGGTGTCAACTTCTGGTTTGTTCGAAAGTTCACCAAAAGTTGACATCCGAGAACTATGTACCATCACTTCTAAATGTCCCTAAAAGAATTCACATGTATAACATCTAAGAATATACAATAGTCAACATTACGTAAATTGCATTGTATGAAAGAAAATATCAACTTTATAAAACGTCCATGATAGTTACGATAATACACTTATGATTTATATAATTTCGCTATACATTTTTATAAGCTGTATGGAGGCTATTTCATGCCGTTATTCCAATATGATATTTATTATTTAGATTAAAACTGAAACGATATTTGTCATGACCTGCACAGAAGAATACTGAGGGTTTAGTGTACATATACAGTAGAGTAGACGTGATGATGTCATTAGTATCCTACTGTGATCGATGGCTGACAGTTAATTAAGTGTCTCTAGATGGAGTGTTGACTTGTCAAAAGCAGCATTGACATGTTCGACTGATGATTGCGCTGTGAAAGTTATGATAACACCATGATGAATTACATAACAACTGCAAAATCAACAGATGTGATATCAGAGTAACATTTGCTTAAGCGATATAGCACTGCTGTTTTCGAATTTTTGCTATTTTTGTGTAAATTTCCAGTCAAAATCAAAACAACAATATTACTTAAAATAAATATAACAAAAAGCGTGTACGCTAGTTCAGAGATAGACTTTGTATGGAGTGGTCAAAACAGCCCGCTCCAGTTGTGGGAACTTATATCAGCATGGGTCTGGCATTTCAAAATCCCGTCTGGTACTTGAAAATTTGCATTTGGTGGGTGGTTGTTATCATGTATTATAGAAGCTGTGTGTTTGGCGGGTGCTACTAGTAGGGCAGGGTATGCTCATTCTTCGCGAACATGCACACAGCTCCTATATTTATATTGCCATAATGTCCAATAGAATCTGTCTTGACAGATAGCGAGTTAGATTATTCTCTGGAGTTGATATCTGTGCGTATCATTAGCATGTGCCCATAAAATCCCTCAACCTTATAAATGAAAATAGCCTGTAACTGATGTACTCGGCGTAAAACCTACACTGGAATCATTTATAGAACATATTCAGCGGATTTTCATAGAAAATCCGCTGAATAATTTATGCAAACAAATTTCTAGTGATACAAAGACAATTCAAATCAAAGTAAATGTTGCCAAATCATTAAACAACATGGAGTACGATTAGACATTATTGGAATCACTAAAATGTTTTCCACATTAAACATGACATATTTGATGAGTGTTGATTATTAAACCTTTTTATAGGAAAAGAGTAAAACTTAATTCTGAAGTACCATCGGTCATGGAATGTTCTAAAAACATTTCTTTTTCTTAAAACATCAATATTTTTGTTCTTCATTTTCTTGTTTTGAAACAACTTTAAAATAATTGATTAATCAAATGTCAACTATTGCGGCTAATTCACAAACCAGATGTGCCGTGGACAACCCAGAGGTAACCTTGATTGCTTAATTGACAGTACTGATGTCGAGTCATTCCTATGATGCCCAATGGATTTCAAACTGATAATTTAGATCGAAGTTTGTGACATATTAAATAAAAATTAGACAGAAAGTAAGGTAGCAAGTTAAATGAATTGCAATAAATATTGACATTCAATAGTTTTTTAAAGAAATATATTAAATTAGGAATGACAGTTATTTTTTATTTATCATTTGCAGCTGTAAGAGTGTAAAAGTGAAAGAATGAAAACTTCCGCTGAAGGCGCCTGAGGATTCATAAGATCGGAGATAAGAAAAGTAACTTTTTTCTTTCTTCCAAATAAATGCACCTGTCACTTGCAATGGTAGTACTGAGTTTTTTTAACAGAAGACACGAGCTGGGTTTTGACAAAATAGCCCATTGCTGAGTTATTAAAGAATATATTGAAATAAGAAAATCATTTGTTTTAAGTTGTGGTACATAAGTAATTCAATCAACCACAATATGTAAATACTCGGTGGCCCAAACATACCTATGTCGATTTCTTGGTATTCAAGGCCCCGTTCCTCAATGCCATCTTAGGCTAAGTTGATCGTGAGTGCTAAAATATTACATTGGCTTACGGCTGTCGTAGTGCAGATATCGCTTTGGAGGCGGTGCCATTCGGCACCGGTTCCAAATCAATCTCTACGCTACGACAGTCGTTCGCCTTTAATAAGAAACAACTCCACAAGGCATTGTTTAAAAAATCACTTACGATCAACTAAGCCGAAGGTAGCTTTGATGAACGGGGTCCTGATCATGGTAAACAAGCGTCACCTGACGCACGTGCCGTATGTTAACCGGCCATGTTAAACACGTGTGGACTCGACACGTGCTTGCCTTACCTTTCACACGAATTAATGTCCAAGCTCTGTTTATAAACGTTATTAACGATTTTACAACTATATAAAATTGCTTTATAGATGTAATATTACAATTATAAAATCTACTGTTTAGCTAAGAAAAGACTGACTGAGGGAATTGGTATTTAACGCCGTTTTTAACATTATTTCAGATATCTCGCGTCGGTCAGATTTACGGCAGGGGAACACCAAGTGTGTCTGTGTGCAACCTGCGAATCTAGGCTGATACTGACGAAATAATGGTGATGCAAACATTGCACCTCTTTTCTTCCAGGTTTTGTGGAACAGTTTTCCACTACTACATGTAAGATGGATGCCTAGCTCCCTGAACTTTTATGTGCATGTGTATATGTTTGCTCGTACTAGATTGGATTTCCACCGATTTGTTGGTGCTAGCTGACCGTGAAGCCATGTCGCAGTTAAAATGACCACTCAACGCATTTACAGTTTACTGACTCCACGCCGACCAGTCCTTACGATACCCCATCGAAAGAGTGAAGTTTTAATAACGTCCCTTGATCTCACGAGGCAGGGTATCGCACGCGGCATATACCTGTTTATCAACACTAACCACTACACCATAGAGACCATGGTCCAGCAAAATCATCGAATAACATTGTTTACAAAAACAAAATGTTTTTTTAATGGAACCAATGGAAATCCTCTGAATACTTTCTATATATTTTTCAGTGATCAGTGTAGTATACAGACAGCGATTTACACAAAAGGTGCAATAGTTGTATAAAGTAATTCATCATGTCAAGTGAAACGTCCAACAAGAACACAGTTCTCTAGATTACAGCACGTTCAGCATATGAAGACTTCACGTTAACAAAAGCCTACCATCAAGAAATAGATTCGGCTTTAAGTACAGATATATACAGACTGTGCAGACTGGATCCCGAGAGGATGTCAGATTACCTCCTGATTACCACTGCTCCACGGAGTCTGACATGTAAATCAGGTCACACCAGGCTCTCACAGGGCATATTGCTCCAGCCATCAACCTACTCTAGCCAATGCTTTGTGTACTGTGGGGATGACATAGGGTGTATCCTTATTTAAAGAACTGCTAACTTAATACAATCAACCCTTTTAGCTATGAGCACTTTTGAACATGTAATTTTAGGTCAAGTAATTTCAAAATGACTTTTTGAAAGGGCAATTCACAGATACTGTAAACGCGTAAACTTCCTTGAATTAAATCAAAGTTACGTATAATGAAACAGAGAGAGCTTGTGTCTGGTGGAGCTATCAAAGGGTATTGTGACTTTGATGTGCGCTGGGACAAACTTTAGCTCTCATCTCAAAGTTCTTAAAGGATTTGTTGATAATCTTACGTTTGATACTAGGTTAGTAGGACAGGCTCATGGGAGTGTGTTTTCTGAGGTGGGTTAGTTATCGGTTCAGAGTGTCAGACTGGCAGATGGAATTGACACATCGGTGAGGATGTTGGTATGGAGGCCGAGAGAGACCATCGCAATATCGCGTTCTATAACCCACGCGACACGACATTGCGATAGCACAACACGACATGGCGATAATATCGCCATGTCGTGTTGTGCTAT
>JAULCD010507756.1:0-14694 GCA_032361085.1 Calliostoma canaliculatum | reverse complement strand
CGGAAATATCCGGGTCAGGCTACTAGCCTGACCCGGATATTTCCAGGAGCCGCACGGTAAGGGTTAAGCAACTCGGGCACCTTGGAAAGCTTGTCGCTCTTAGGTGACGGCACCACTGACGCCAATGCTGCCAGATAAGTAGAGATGGTTGACCCCTTCAATTTCCGAGACGATCTGAGGTGTAATAAGAACTCCGCCACCTGGGGTGGTGTGGCAACCCGCGGATTGAAGCCTCTAATCCTCGCTTGGGAGATCTGAGCAAGTGCTTGTGTTGTCAAATAAGGGTTCCCAGCAGGCACCCCTTGGTCCTCAAAGGTAAGACCCGATCCGATTTCCAAGACGACTGGTCGCATGATGACACGCTACCACGATCACTACAGTAATCTGTCGTCGCAGAATCATGTGATCGACTGCGATAAGCAGTCCTTAGTCGCCCATGCACGCGATCTCGCCGTGAACCACTCCTGGAGCGAGAACGCCCCCTATCGACTGAATCGCCAGCCGCACGGTGACCCTCATCTGTCGACCGACCCGCCGTAGCCCTCGCTGTCGACAGACGCTCACCCCCACATGATTGACCACAACTAGTTGTAGGTAAAGCACTTTTCTCACTGTGAGATGGCTCACGCTCGCGATCAGCATGCTGCATCGTGGACAGCAAATCCTCACCCTGAGGTCAGCGGGGTGGGGCAGAGGTCTCGTTTCGTTTTCAAATCCTTGTATTTGCGATCTGCCTCCTGCTTGCTGAGAACTTTCAAGTGGAGTTTAACAAATTCCTTGGCTGACAACTTTTTGCATTCTGAACATTTATTGTCAACAGCACACTCCCCGAAACCATCACGTTTCGAACACTTGGGGCAAGCAATGTGGGGATCCGCCTTGCTCAAGGAACGCGAGCAAGAAACACAAGACCGTTTCACAGACGACATGTTTACTGACACGTGAAACACGCCCCCCTGTCACCAAAGCAACACAGTGTAGATTCATTGAAATATGATTTATTAGCTGTGGATATACCTACATGTAAGATCAGGTAAGATCAAAGATCACCCGAAGGTATGTAGATGCACAGAAGTCTAAATTAATAGAAATCTGTGTCTTCTTTCCCAAAACACTTGCTTGGTTTGAGTGCTGAGAGAAATGTGAGGTAACATAGGGAGGTGCGCGCGCAGATTAGGACAGGAAGCAACAAAAAGATCTATTCCATGCTGTGGAAGAATTTCCATTGCAACTGCGAAAGGCTATCAGGATAGAGAGATACCCATTTGTACGAAAGAATTACAGACTAAAACACAAGATGTTGTCTAAAGACAACAGAATAATAATACTACATAATACTGTGCATGACTCAAATGAATAAAAACTTTAACAAATCCCCCAAATTTTCTTTTTTTTAAATTGAATTAAAACCGACATTGCAAAAAAATAGAAGAGAAAAGGTACATACGTTTTGCACAATACTTATTTTCTTTTCTCTTTCCTCCTTTGGCCTTGAGGCAATTATCACAGGTATACCTGGGAAGAAAAGAAGAGCATGGTAATATGAAAATACTTGCCAAACAATAAATTTGCAATGTATGTATCAAATTACAATTGTACAGTTCTTTTTTAAATAGAACACATATTCATTAGTTTTAAGATTGATTATGAATAAATCAAACACTCTTGACTGATTTTCTAGTATGTACATTATTGCTTTTTTTTTTATTTGTAGGTTTCATCACTTGTTCCTTTAATGGCACTGTGCGCACAGCTAAAAAAACTCCTGGATATTGCATGTAATCAATCATTGTGTTGATATTATTGCAATTAATAAAATTATAAACAAAATTAATTATAAAAAATTATAACACATGTTGTATTTGTCACTATCTAAATGGCATAAAATTCGTTTTTAAAAATATGATCAATTAATAACAAATTGCACTTTTAAACTTACCCTTGAGGCCAAATTGGCTCAAACCACAGACAACACACTGTATGGAGTTTTCTCCCACAATCCAAGCATTCAATAAATCTGAAAAAAAGGTTAATGAAAACATTTACTGAGAGTTTCTTGCACAGTATTTTGATGATTCATTAGGAACTAAAAGTTGAATGGTTTAAATTAAGTAAGAATAACGTTACCTTAAACACAACTTAGTTTTCAAACACAATTTCACCTTCTTTCTCATAACTTAGATAAGCACAGTCCTTTTGTTAATTAACTCAGGCATTCTTGTTTAATGCAATTTATTTTAAGGAATATAGGAACATGAAATATTTTTAAACATTAAGACATGGTCAATCAATATTCCCTGCTACAATGTTTCATATTTTTACTGACAACCAAATACAAATAAAAAATACAATAAAAATAAAGCAATAATGAAGTGTGAAAAGTTTTACGGCCCTTTTCATGTTTTCACTGACTAAATGCAAGGTGATAACAGATGTACTCAGAAACGAATATAAATATTCAAACCAAATATGAAATATATAATATAATTAATGCTTCCAATTGAGATAAATGCACCAAGTCAAACAAGAGTTACCAGGTTCAGGAATTAGCTCCCGTCTTCCTCTCTACCAATCATGATACGTACGATTCAGGCAGGATAAACTTAATATTTAGCGAATTTCATGTTTTGCTTCAAGCCAAAAAATTGCACAATTTTTAAACTGGTTCCATGAAAACCAATAAAAAATAAACAAATTCAAAATTCATTTAGTCTTATGGCACTTGTTTTGTCATTTTAAAAAAAATAGTTTTGTTTCCGGAACATAATTTTACCCCTTTTGAGACTATTTCTATGAAAACTGACAAAAATTAAAATCACAAAAATTCTTAATTAGCAAAAGGCACCACTTCAGCACCTGATTGATCCATCTGCAAAATTTTGTTAAATTATTAATGCCAAATAAAACAAAGTGTTGTGGTTACAAATACCTGACCTTGCACAGAAAATAAATACCAACCCAAACTTTTTTTTAAAATCATTAACATAAAACTTACATATATTATCTCCTACTGCTGCAAACCCATTTATATCTTTTAAATTTTTGATTACATATGAAAAATATTTCAATAAAAAAAAATTCCTGACCTACCAGCCCTAAATTTGAAATAAATATAATTGAAACCACAACATTTATTTTGTTTCACCCAAACTGTTTTTTAGTTCGGCTCTGGAAATAAAATGCACCTCTTTTTGAGACAAAGACCAAACTATTTTCATGGAAACCGAGAAAAATCAAAATCACAAACTTCTCTAAAAAGCAAAAGGCACCACTTCAACACCTGATTGATCTTTCGTTGAAAAGTATTGAACGGTTTTTGAGTTTTGTTCTGGAAATACAATGATTATGGACAAACTATTTAACGTCAACTAAACAAATCGAAACAAGAACCGTAACTCTGTAAAAGATTGTAACACTGATCCAATTTTGTAACTCCATCTAGATAATCATGTCCTAAAGCCACATTGTTTTTTCTATCTTAACCCTTACCATGCGGCTTTGTTTTGGGTCTGTGCCCGCTCATGGCACAGCCTGGATCACTATGCAGGCTGGTACGAGTCAGGCAAAACGCCGCAGCGCGACCCGGATGGCTCTCGGGTGATATTGAGGCTATGCTGGACTTAATTTCCCCCCCACTTTTTCTGCATTTTGAGAGTTCGGACTTAAATGCCATAACTCCATAAAAATAATTGTCACACTTTTCAAACTCAATATTAGTAAATATGTCTTGCAAAATAGGGTTTTCCCTATCAGTTTCTGAGAAAATTGGTTCAGATTGGAGAAAAATTTACCAAGTAAAAACAAAAACTTAACAAGGTCCATTAGTCCGTAAGAAAAATCGTAGCATGATTAACATTTTTACTTCATCTAAGTATTTATGTCCTAAAGCCACATGCTAAATTTAGTTTTTCTATCTGTTGCAACAAATTCTGAGAAAATTGGTCCCCATTATTTTGGACAGACGAAGCTGAAACCTATATTCTTCCGCCCACTTTGTGGTTGGGGAATAATGGTAACAAAATATTCCCCAATGGGTTTACAACATCAAGATGCAAAAGAGGTTTTTTTAATGCTTTGATTCTAGTCAATAGGTAATGTGACAAATATTATTGTTACCAATAGTTTAAATCTTTAAAAAAGAATAGAAAAGAAACTGGGAAGGTGTTTCTTTCACAACTCAATATGATTTAGTTATAATCTAAGGGACATAACTCAGGGTGGACAACAAAAGTTCACATTCAGCTGAAATACCTATAATAAAACTGGAAGCTATAAAATATAAAAGTAAAATTTTATTTTTATTAGTATGCACTAACATGGTTCCCACTTTTTAAAAAAATTAAAATTCACTGCTATTTCCAGTCATTTCAACATATTTCCAGATGTTTTGTTCACAACCTTTAAAAAAAATTTGATTAAAAAATTTATATTAAAGCTTGATAACTTGTAAACTCCACTATCCAGCTGATAAATATACCTCCACAGCCATCCCTTCACCACATAAGTGAACAAATTCCCTGATTCAAAAATTATTTCTGAATTCCCTGACTGGAAAAATATTTTCATTTTTCCATGTTTTCCAGAGCTAGTGGGAACTCTGACTAACTTCTAAAAAATATGAATCAAATGGTATAGAAAACAAACCGAGTTGCCGTTGGCCGACTGAAAAAACAGCATTTTTTTTCTAATAACACTTACGGTTCATAGTCCAGTTGATCATTCTTCAGTTTATCAAACTTTTCCTTCTTAATTCTCCTGAAAGAAATCATAGAAAGGCAATGAAACAAAGTTATTTTTAATATTTAAGTTTTTAGAATACACATTACTACATCTTTTAGGAACATTAAGACATAATGCAAGAACACATTTCACCGCATACATACAACAGTTATGAAAATAAAAAGTATTATTCAATAGTAAAAATTTACTTACGTTATTGGCTGTGTGGGATCGTCTGTCAGCTCAATCTCATCTGACTGGATTTCTTGGAAGCATTTCTCACAGTACACATATCTGCCAGAAATATTGCCTTGACTTGAATACCCAATACATAAGGAACACAGCAATACGGGCAGGGGCGGCAGCATGGG
This sequence comes from Calliostoma canaliculatum, assembly GCA_032361085.1. Lineage (NCBI taxonomy): Eukaryota > Metazoa > Mollusca > Gastropoda > Trochida > Calliostomatidae > Calliostoma > Calliostoma canaliculatum. Next base: position 9,604 of record JAULCD010507756.1, on the reverse strand, counting down.
CAAGCAGACAAGCAGGGTGAGCAAACAGAAGATTAAATATGTAAGTGGTAAATAAACAAGCAACTTGGAGAATTATTGTAAATATAATGAATGACAAGCATAAAGACAAGCAATGAACTGACCATTAAATAAGAAACTTTAGGTGAATTATAATAAAAGATTGAAAGCTCCTAAGGGTTCGAGATCTAATCTATAGAACTTTGTGGATTGTTATTTATGGAAAATTGCAAAGCAGCTTGAATATATGATGAAGTGAAATTGAGATTATGTATTAGTAGAAGTGCCATTAATACTGCAAGTGAGTAAGTCAAATGAGATAATGATTGCCTAATAATGTTATAACTTTTACATATTAATTTATCAAAACTATCTTCAGAATTTTTTTCAATTTAACTACCACAAAGACAATTCTCACATTTAAAAATTTACTTTAAAAATGTCATCGTTATAAATCCCTGACTACACTAGTTTTAGAGATACTTTATTTACTGTTATGGTACGTACCGATTTTGATAACTGTAATACATGGCATCCCTGGCAATTGTGCAGAGTTGTTTGCCATAGCAGCATAGCACTTGTGGACTGTAGACATACTTCCTGCCACAGCAATAGCCAAGAGACTGCATTACTCCATCAATCTCGCCTTCAAAAACTTCTGATAGCTGTAACAAAGAAAAATGATAAAAGCGCATTGAATACTTCAAAACATTTTTATATCTTTTCAAAGCAAAATATAGATTTGTATTATTTCACACTGTTTAGTCATATGAATTGCAGCATGTTTTTATTTGCATGTTAAAAAGCTAATACCAAGATTGCAATTTAAAGAATGTATTTAACAAACTTATTGTAATCACTATTCATACTGAAAGTATTTTAAGAGGTAATATACTTGACAGCTTGTAAAATCACTTACCTTGGAGCAGTATTTGTAAACTCTGGAAGTTTTGCGATTATAGAGCCAGGCATTGTCAAACATGAGCCAGACATCATCCACATACTCCCAGGGATCCTGGTACTGACCAGTGTCCAGCTTACGCTTGATGGTTGACAAGTCCATTGGTTTCTTGACAATATCAAAATAATCCTGCAATACAAAGGCTTATATAACTATAAACAAAAGCCTACCTAAATACAAACGACAACGAACGATACTGAAACATGGTTGGGAACAAGGGCGCACTACAAAACAAGCAGACAGGCAGGCAGACTATGGACCTACATACCTGTCTTTCTAAAGTCATTTTAAATATTTAAATATTTTACTTTATGGTGCGGTTTTAAATATTGTGTTACTTCTTGTTAAACAAAATTTTATTGACTATGAAGTACGCAATTACATACAGGTATTTGCAACATGAAAAATTTATTGACCATAAAGTACGCAATTACTTACAGGTATTTGCAACATGATAGGATCAACAGGTTGTCGGAAGGGTAAAGACTCAGGGTCCTGACGATAAAGCTTTTCCAGTGTTGGCATGAGAGCTTGACGCAACTCATCGGGTTTAAATACTGAAAATGCAACCACAAAAATGACATGAATAATTTTGTTGATTTTAAAACTTTCAATAATTTCAATAAAAACCCTAATAATGAATTTTTGGGCTAAAATTATAACTAATACTCAGCTCGATTCATACATATTGACCTTATCGAGAGATTTGGAAGGGGAGCTAATGTATCAACAACTTCAGGAACACCTCATCGTTCATCTCTTGGCTATAATCACTAGATGAAAATTTGACCTCAAGACGAGTTCCACCGATCAAGGAGACCAGAATCACATGTACCAGAATGCAGAACTATGAAGATTTTAACCTTACCAGGTGTAATGGTTGGGGCCTTGTTGCATGTACTATCAGGAAGTAGCCCCATGCTATCCATGGACTGATTATTGTTCAAGAATCTATGTTGAAATATGACAGCTTACTCACTTAAAACAATTTGCATCCATAGAACCTATTCGTCATTTATCATTCAAATTTTAAAAAGCAATTAAGAAAACATTTTAGGTGAATGAGTAAATGTATACAATAACTATCAATCGTTTACCTTTCTTCCTTGGTTTCTGTGCCTGAGCTGCTGCAGCCCCAGCAGGAGGTTCTGATGAAGGAGTGCTGGTGGAGGAAGAGTCACCAGTGCTGGGTTTCGCCTCTTCAGAATTGTTGCTGGCTTCAGCTGTGTTATCACTTGATTCTGTTTTTGGGGTTGGATTGTCGGGCACAGATCCTGAAACTGAACCGCCTTCGTCTTTCCCTGGTTGTGAGTTTTCAGAGTCCTCAGTGTCCATCTTTTCAACACTTGGCATACATTTGCCTTTCCCACCATTCCCTTTACCAGAAGTACCTTTCCCTGACTCTTTCCCTGATCCTTTCCCACCCCCAACACTGTTCACATTGTCGAATTGGGGCTCACTCTTAACTTCTGATTTGATCTCAGTCTTAACTTCAGATTTGATGTCTTCCAGACTTGTGCTTGTGCTGAGGGGTTGAGTATTAGATGTTGGTGTAACATGGCTGCTGTGAGGCGACATAGCATTTGAATCACTCGCCAAAAGGATTGCAAGTTGATTAGCTTCCGGTGCCTCCTGCTTGACAACAACATCTTGGTTCATCTGAGATTGGTCTCCCTGCAAAAGGGCAAAAAGGCAAATCATGTTGTGAAACATGGGTCACTTTATATAAACCATCAACAAGTAACATAAAAAAGGAATGAGACAAAAATAACAAATTTTTCAAGGTCTCTTTAACATTGTAACTTTGATATAAGATAGGAAATACTTACAAAGACTTTTTGAAAATCAGAAATTGGTTAGAAAATGTGTTAACAGCGACTTCTTAAAAAACAAAATTCTTACAGGTTGAGTTAATTGTTGTAGTTGTTTTTTCAGTTGTGATGTCTGATGCTGTTGTTGTTGTTGTTGTTGTTGTTGCTGCTGCTGCTGCTGCTGTTGTTGTTGTTGTTGCTGTTGCTGCTGCTGCTGCTGTTGTTGTTGTTGTTGTTGTTGCAGCTGTTGCTGAGAAAGAGAATGATTTTGTTCTGAAAGTTGGTTCTGGAGGTGGGATTGTGGTGCTTGGTGATTGGTCACTAACTGTTGCTGCTGCATCTGTTGCGGCATCTGTTGCTGTGGCGACGGCTGGGGACGAGCAATATGGGGAGGAGTCAACTGCTGAGATTGCATCTGCGATGCTTGTTTGGGTTGCTGAACCATGTGTTGCAAGCCCTGCATCACTGATGGGTTTTGGTTTTGGTTCTGAGACTGTAGAGACATAGGTGGTAACTGCTGAGGGGTCATTGCCTGGTTTGGACCAGGCTGACCAGGCTGACCAGGCTGACCAGCCTGGCGTTGTTTCATGGCTTCCTGGAAATGACGTTGTGATTCTTGAAGAGCAGCATTCATGGACAGCTGTGGGATTGAACCAGGCTGAGCATTCATCTGAAACACATGACATGTGTTAAGAACAAAGTATATGAAGTAAACCATTAAGTATTCTGAGGTAAAAAAAATTCTTGTATGTGTAAAATTTTTTTATTTATACTTAGGCTTAACCATACATATTGCCATTACTCCTTGGCAATGATTAAAGAAGGAAAGGATTCCGCCTGTCGTCATACAACGTCCTGGTGGACCGTCTATGAACATTTGCAGCCTTCCTAAAGTACCCCTTAGCTAGGAGAGACTATTTGAAATGTGAAATAGCAGCCCTAGCCATTCCGGAAGACAAATACTTGGCTGGCACCACATTCTGGCTGACTACAGCGTCGGTACAAGAAGAAGATGCACAGGTCGCCTGCCGCACTTTCTTCAACACACGCAATGGAGGAGTTAAGGTACGCGTCTAGACTAAAGATTCCTGATAGTGAGTGAGAGGATCTGGAATCGGAGACATGAACGACGGTAGTGTGTTGTTGTACTATGTCACAAACAGATCTACCAGGGGCTTTCATAGCTGATCTGGTGCAAACCACACAACCCAGCCTTCCTTGGAGGTGTCCACAAAGAGATGTAGACGATACTGTGGCTCATTCAAGCAAATGCCTATACAAATGTTGGAGGGGCGAAGCCACCCCCTCAGGTATTCCTTAAGGTGTACAGGGAGTTAGTTTCAGGATCAGGCTTTGGAACTGAAAGTGTGGCCACAGGAGGAAATGTTGAAGAGGACAGAGGGCTGCAAACGTCCCCTGCTTGTTAGTCCTGAGCAATTTAAAGAATGGTAAAGATTGCCTGCTGAATTTTCCTTTAGCGATCATTGAACGCCTTCATGTTGTGTATGAGGCGTTTCTTGTTCGAATTATTTTTCGAAACCAAGAAGATCGGGGGGAGTTAACTGGGTAAACTCCCAATCCCATAATTTGTGTACTGCCTCCTCAGGACTGCGCATGCGCAGGTAACCGAGTGTAGTTACAGGCAGACCTGACTACCCTTTTTGGTCGCAAGTTTATTTATTAGCATTTAAAAGTGTATTCTGGGAAGTGTACAAACTATGTTTCAAATGTGTACAATTAACTTTCAAAGTGTACTACAAACCAATTATGTGGACATCCCTTTATTACCAAGTATAACGTGTTACTTTATGCAACAGAAACAGTCAGAAGGTCGGACAAGTAGTTTCTAAATTTAAAAAGACAAAATATTAGGCGAAATCAAATTTCCATAGCAAAGCGAAGAAAATTACACAAAGTGTGATACCGTGATTGTTGTAGAAATGAGAATGTCAGTGTATAACCCTTTTTTATGGGCCAAAATTGTAAAAAATACACCAAATTGTACAAGTAGGCAGGTCACTACAGGGTTCGTGTTGTCTGTTCACTTTTGTTTCCAGGACAAGAAGTGAGCCCATCATTCTCTACCGATCGGACCAAGCAGTAATGGCAATACTTACGAGGGCCATTTGTATTTATTATATGTATATTATTTGGTTTACTTAAGATCATATACTTTTTTAAAAATCTATAGATTACAAACTTTTAAATAGCCTGTAAACAAGATCATGGGGAAAGCATGACCAGTTTCTAAGCAAATTAAAAATGTTATGTTTTCAAAAGAACAAGGAAGTTAAGTTTCATCTTCAGCTGACACGAATTCAGCACCTTATGGGTAAAAAACAAAGTAGTTACCTGATTGGGTGGTGTAGTTGTTCTTTGTAAAACATTTGGCATGGGTAAGCGGGTCATGTTAGACATTTGGGTCATCTGAGGGACCTGAGGCATTTGAGGTGCCTGAGGCAAAAAGGATTCTGTAGCGTTGAGGGCAGCCTGTATCTGACTGGTATTCCCAGCTGCTCCATCTACAACAGAATGAAGTGGGGTTCAATTACATTTTATACTTAGCCTGATTCATACAAAATGTCTATCTTTAGTTTGTGTTTTATTCTCAGTCCAAGGAGCAAACATTGTGGGCATAAAAACACACTTTTAAAAAAAACAAAACAAGAAGAACAACAAAACATATTTACTGTGAGTATTTTAGGATAGCTTTGTGGAACTGGGGCCTGTACTCACTTTGAGTTGTGGGAGGTCTGATTGGCGGTACCCCTGGTGCTCCAGGCATCTGGCCGCCGCCACCGCCGCAGCCTCCTTGAGGAGTGTTTAAACGCATCCGGTTCATTCGCTTTTCCTCCAACTCCTTCTGGATCTTGTAGATCTTCTCGGCCAATAAGTGATAATACTCTTCCTGTTCAAAATCAAAACCAAAACAGTTACTCCTGTTTAAAATCAAAGGTTAAAACAATTACATTTGCAACTTCTAAACAGGAAGTTGGTTACATTTTGTATATTGGTCTAAAATATTTAATTTCATACAAACAAATTGTTGCACTTTAATTACTTTTTACCTTAGTTAAAAGCGTAAAAATGGTGTTGGAATATTATTGTACAATATCAAATATTTTGCCTAAGCAAAGAGATGGTGAATATTTTTTTACATACTGTAGTAAAATATGATTAAAGGAAGTAGCTGTTAATAACATACCCGACTATTTGCTGTTTCATACATGTCTCCTTCAACCTTGCGGGCATATGCGACTAGATTTTTCATTCGACTGTCTTTCAATGCAGCTGGATCAGGCGTCGGAAATATGGCTTGGACCCTAAACAAGACCGAAAGCCTGTGATTACGTTCTAAAGTATTACAATGAGGGAATCGTCTACTGTTACATATTTATAAGATTTTAAATACAACAAACCAACCACAAATCATGTATATTAACCCTTACCGTGCAGAGTTTTTTTAGCCCTGCTATCCCTCATGGCGAGTTGCGTATGCCTGACTTCGTTTATCAGAAATTGCCAAATGTGAGGCTAGTAGAAAAAACTAAACACAGTGGCTTTGGACTTGAAATAAAAAAAATTGCTTTTTTAAACTGATGTTTATTGTCATGTTTTAAAAAACACCTATACTTTTAGACATTGAAAACAACATTTATTACACAGGCTGTAACAAACAAATATATATCACACAAAAAAGTGAGCTGGGCACAAGCTTCACACATAAATATGTTGCATGTTATCTTCATTTATAATTATGTTTAATCTACATATTCTATAACCCAATTCATATTTACTAAATAAAAAGTTGGTGGTTTTTTTGTAGATCACCCTTAGCACCCTGGGAATCCCGAAATCACCTCTCCTAATTAGTGCTTCACTGAAACAACGCTACCAGGCATAGTTCACTGATACCCGAGACGCACGGTAAGGGTTAAAACAAAACATGTAAGGAATTTTGCTGTTTAATAATAGTTTTTACTACCATAAAAAGTGTATTGGCTTAATACTAACAATTTATGAACAAGGTGGTTGCGCAGATCTTGGGTCACATGCTGATGCCAGTCCTTCGTCATCCTGGCACTCTGGGCAATGTTTCCCAATCCCTCGGTGGAGTTTGGTGGTGGCATGCCTTGGGCCAAACCTGGCTGTGAGGCCATCAGTTGTTGAAGAGCACTGCTCTGAGTAGGAGTAGCACTCATTGCACCTTAAACATCATAAAAAAAAACCCAATGAGTTTACAATATTCCGAAAATCTAACCGGCTTCAATGTTAAAATCAAAATTTAAGTAGACTGTTTAAAACCTGTCCTGTGACAATTTGTCTTTTCTTCCTTTAACCATTAGTCATGAAAAGTGTGTGTAACTTTCTAAAACGGGAAAATATTAGTAATGCACAACTTACCGGTTTGCATACCAGCCGGTACTTGTTGATGGGTTATCTGGGGCGTTGTTGTGGTGGTACCCTTGTTGTAGCGTAGTCCAAGGGCATCGTATGCCCGCTTCATAGCATCTGATGTTACATCAGCATTAGTGTTGCTTGTTCCAGGTAACGTTGGAGTATTTTGTGGCAATCCCGCTGTAAATATTTTTTCCCAATACAAATTACCGATGTTTGAAACCCCTATACCCCATTCAACTACACCCTTTTTCCAAAAAGCTGGCCGAGATAAGATATATAGATATATATCACGGATGTGATAAAGAGAAACATGACTGCACCCATTGGTAAACATAGGGAAGGATTCACCTCATTAAAAAGCTAGGGTCAGTGTAAATTTATAGGGTTGATCGGGGAAAACAGAAACACAAATATTTTTTGTACCGTCTTTATTTTAAACCAATTTTGAACACTAAAAAAAAAATCTGCCTTACCTGCATTCCCCGCTGTAGTGTTTCTGCGATCAGATGCATGCTTGAGAGGCAGACATACAGGGCAGTCATTGCGCGTGCAGTTCTTCCAGTGGGTGATTATTTGCCGGGATGATGCACAGTGTGCAACTGAAAACAAGAAAGCACAGTTTACTATAACATGTTAATTTTTTTTTAAATCAACCTTTTTAAGAACATACATTAAAAACCAGTCTCTCATCAAAATTAATCCTTAAGACCTAAACTGGATTTTTATTTTTTTTTTACCTTGGTGCAGTCGACAACCTATTCTGCTGTAATTTGTTTAAAGAAGTCTCTAGCTCATTTTAAGAAAATTACTGTGAGATAAACTGATAACAGTCCAATTATAACAAAATTTGTATAAAGAAATCAAAATGACATCAGCATGAATAAGAACATCCTGGGTAACGCCAGGGGATCCACGCTCGCTACTGACTGACGCTACTATCCCCTGGGTTTGATCGAAGGGTTTCTGCCGATTTGAATTACGTGTCGATAAAAATAGCTGTCCAATGAAATGACACGTCTTTCCTATCGGACTAAGTTCAAGAGACGTAACTCTTGCCAACAACAATAGCTTTGTGTGTGATGTGAATTTGAAATTTGAAAAAACGATTCTCATTGGTTGCACAGGGGATATTAGTGTCAGTCGGTAGCGAGTGTGGATCCCCTGGCGTTACCCAGGATGGAATAAGAATGACAGATGATGAAATTTGTGGAATATTAGTCCAGGTACAACCAAGACTTCCTATTTAATACAAACTAATAAGACTAATAAAAGTTTACAAGTCTGCAGTAAATTGTTATCGGTCTTTGCTCTCTAAGGGTTGATAGATGTGTTTATTAGTCATTACAACTATTGACAATGGAAACATATTGAAACACACCTTGACATGCTTTCCCAGCACTGCAAGTTGTCATGTGATTTAAAACATTCTTCATGGTCCTGCAATGTTGCAGACTACAGGCTTGATCCCCATTGGCCATCTCTCGTCGCTGACACTTGTGGGCATGTAGAAATAGCGCCAGATGTTGTTTGATCAGTATACCTTTATCAGGGTCTGAAGGATCACGTCATAAAAAAAATAGAGTCTGTGTTAATTTCTTGGGTCAATTGGGAAATTAAAAGCATTTTTTAACGCCTTATCATTTTTATTCCGAACCGATTTTGAAATAAAAATTTGCCTTACCTGCATTCACCGCTGTAATGTTTCTGTGATCAAATTATGGCACATGCAGTAGATATCCTGCAGGTCTAATGATACCAGATAACCCCGGGCCTGACTATGGTACCCAGAACCAGAAGGTCAACATTGTGAAGAACGGAGGCACCTGAAGAAACATTTTGGTGAATACCTTCATATTGTATATGAGGCATTTTTTGGTGTGAATGTTTTTGTGGTAACAAGAAGATTAGGGAATAAAAGCTTTTAGAAAAATACTCTTTCCGTGCATTTCGTACTGCCTCCCTCTATACTAAATATTCGATTGCCTCGTTGAGCTCTGCAGATAGCTGAACTATTCCCTGAGGTCCTTATTGTCGTTGGAGTCGTTCAGAAGAGCCCTAGATAATGTAAGCAACCTGCCACCTACAGTAGTAAGTCAAACGGCAACGGCTGGGACTGGAAAATGCTAGTCGTCTGTGAGCCATGGCCTCCTGCTCCATGGTCTTTTGAAATCCTACGGATGATGCTGCCCGCCCACCCCTTGAAGGAACGGGGTTCCTCCCAGATACACACTCACATGGCTTGCTGAAAGGCGCTCTACCGACGTGACATAGCTTGTCGGGCAGAGCGTCCACGATGACTGAATAGTACTCTACTTGTTGTGATGCCAGTACTTATCGATAGCATCCAATCAGACCTTATTAAAGAGCTTCGTACCTGACTTGGGGATTTGCAACAATTTTATAATATCTGACCACTTTATTTTCTTAATCAGAT
>JAULCD010506723.1:0-14696 GCA_032361085.1 Calliostoma canaliculatum | reverse complement strand
ACGAAGACGTCATAACTTTACGACGTCCTAAACCATGTCACTCGGTTAATGGATTTGGTCTACAAATGCCCCAAAATGGTTGTAAACTGTGCACTTTACCAAGAAAAACTTGTTTTTCTTGGGAAAGTGCACAGTTTACAACCATTTTTGCATTTGTAGACCAAATCTATTTACCCAGTGACATGATTTAGGACGTCGTAAAGTTATGACGTCTTCGTAAAACGGAAGTCGTATTAGTTCGTTTTAAACTGTTATTAATAGTCTTCCAGTACGCATAATTAGATTTGTTAGCATACCAAATCAATTATAATAGGAATTACATGTAGGAACGATATGCTAAGAATCGCTAGGTTATCAGGTGTACTTAATTGCCCCGGGTGTTTGTAATCTGATGAACTAAATGTTAGTGGAATGAAAGTCTGGGTCCATTTCTAAAAACTATCGAACATTTACGACATTGTACACGATTTTTACTTGGTCAATGATTTCGGTTTACAAATGCTAACAGCCGTTGTACAGTGTGCACATGGCAAAGAAAAACAATTCTGTCTTTGGAAATTGCATATTTTACAATGACTTTTAGCATTTGGTAACATAAACCATGGCTTAAAAAGATGGTTTACGATGACATAAAGTTACGATAGCTTTATGAAATGGTACCCTGGAAAGTAATTTTGAAACAACAATCGAGTACATTTACTGTCCACTATCATAATACTATTTAACAAGCCACAGTATTTCATAATTATTGACACGACTATCAAAAACTGTCACTTAATTTCATGCCCAGAGGCCTGTTTCGCAAAGGCGTCGTAAGTTTATGACATAGTAAACCAAGTCGCTGAGCTACGATTGGCGTACAAATGCCAAAAATCGTTATCAACTGTGCATTTTACAAAGAAAAACAAGTTTTGCTTTGGAAAATGCACAGTTGACTACGATTGGTAGCATTTGTGGACTGAACCTATTTACCCCGTGACATAGTTTATGTCGTCATAACGCTACGATGTCTTTGTAAAACGACACCCTGGGTGTTAAGACTAGAGTATTTTAGTAGTGTTACATCAGATATTATGCAAATAAATGTATACACATGTATAAAACTGCACTGTTAGTAAATGCTCTAAATTTATTGTTTGTCAGAACAGAATCCATGTGACATATCCACTATATTAATATGTATAGATAACTGAAACTCAGTGTTCGCAGTATGTCCTGCCCAACTAGAAGCACCCGCCATACACAAAACTTAAGTGAAGGTTCATACGCTGATGACACGCATTGTTGCCCATACATAGAGCCTCAAGGCTTGTAAACACAGACAAAGGCAGTTCTAGTGATTTGAACTGCAATGTAAATCCCACTAATAAGCGTCTCGGTAATACTGCATTGATTTGAAAACCATCTAACAGTTACATTATTCACGTTAACTGTCAATTATACTGTCTTGACTCAGTGACTTTGTTTTGTGTAATACAGAAACCATCTTCGTGATTCAACTAATTTATTTTATTGTTAATTTGCAAAACAAATTACAAACAGGATGTGAATTGTGAGAATATCGGGGGGAAAAAGCTGCATCAAGTTGAGACTTCTCATCAAAATGGCGTCAAATACATAGATGAGTGTGTTTGGTTGACAGAAGTCGAATTTGTTGTCAAAAGGTCCCCTATTCCGCAAAACAATTTTAGTGTTTAAATAATCAAAAGTGACTTTTTACAACTTCCTGTGAAGTTATTTTTTTAATATTGGCTTACGACTATCATTGCGCAAAAATCAATATGGAACCGGTGCCATTGCGCATCTGCGCAACGACAGTTGTAAGCTAATGCTATTACGATCAACTTAGCCTAAGATGGCTTTGAGGAACGGGGCATTGAACTGCAACCTTGGTATGGTAGAATAGCCCCAGTTTAGCTTTCGCTACTCGGGGTTAAGTATTGTTATCTGTCTGCACATGTTGTCTGATTGATGGTTGTTGAAAAGTGACATTATCATGGGTTAGAATTAAGGATGTTAGTGTGAAATTCCTTTTTGATTACGATTAACTTAGCCTCAGACTGCGTTGTTAATTTTAGATGTCTAAGCCTTATAAGACCATAGTACAAAAACTTTTAAAAAAAATAAAGTTGGATTGTTCCATTAGTTAGATCGGTACAGTACTACGCTCTTTAAAGCTTTTGTAAGGCTAATATTTCTTAACTTTTAATCCAATGCTCTTGTTACGAGAGCGTTAAGATAAAAATTAAGACGATTGCCAACATTTATCCCAGAATGCAAACCTGTGCTCATTGTAGTTAACAATATGTTCATCTGGTTTGTCAGTAAAAAATTTTGATAAGTTTTTATTACCATGAAATTATTAAGTATTGCTTTTAAATGTTAAACACTGCAGTCTACTTTCCGCCACTAACAAACTTTTACTAACGCAATGTTATTTGACAAAGGGCAAGATAACCATTCCTTTTAAAATAACATGTTAAAGCTACCTGTATAACATGTTATTTTGATACAACTACTCTCATTTTAAGAAATCTGAACATCATTTAAAGAGGTAATCGATTAAATCACAACGCACATATAGTCAATGCTGATGGCTGGTGGTGCGGGGACGTCCTGGCCCATGACATTCGTTTTCTTGATGCTGATGGTGAGGCCGAATTCCTTGCAGGCGAGAGAGAACCTGTCCATCTTTCGCTGAAGGGCTTCCTCAGTGTGAGAACTCAACGCCGCATCATCAGCAAATAACATTTCCCTCAGAAGTACTGTGCGGACCTTTGTCTTCGCCCTCAGGCGTGCTTCCCATCACTTCTGGTGTGTAGGTGAACTCCTTCTGTGGACTGCCCGAATGCACAGTTTAGCAGCAAGGAGAAAAAGATTTCGAATAAGGTTGGTGCAAGGACACAGCCTTGTTTCACGCCACTCTGCATCAGGAAGGGTTCTGAGGCTTCGCCGTCATAACTGATGGTGCCCTTCGTGCCGTCGTGGAAGGAGGCAATGATGCTGTGCAGCTGGGGTGGACATCCGATCTTCTTCAACAGCTGAAACAGACCTTTCCTGCTAACTAGGTCAAATGCCTTTGTCAGATCTATAAAGGCAATGTAGAGAAGCATCTGTTGTTCTCGGCATTTTTCCTGGAGCTGACGTAACGAGAAAATCATGTCCACTGTCGACCTTTTTGCTCTGAAGCCACACTGCAACTCCAGGTAGACGCATTCCGCAAGGACTTGCTGACGGGCCAGCACGACACGTGCAAAGACTTTGCCCACAATGCTTAGCAGAGAGATACCCCTGTAGTTGTTACAGTCACTGCGATTTTTTACAGGTAATGATCTTGGCATCGCGCATATCTTGGGGTTCCTTTCCTTCCCTCCAGCAGAGACAAAAAAGTGAGTGGAGTGGTTCCAACAGGGCTAGCCTTCCACATTTGATGATCTCGGGTGGAATGCTGTCTTCACCTGGTGCGTTGCCACAGGCCAGAGCATCAATTCCTTTACTGAGCTCCTCCATAGTAGGATCAGTGTCCAGCTCCTCTAGGACAGGCAGTTCTTTGATTGCGTCCAATGCTTCCTTAGTGACAAGAGTTTTCTCTGGAGTAAAGTTCTGGTAGTGCTCTACCCATCTGCTCATACATGCCTCTGACGTTGCCACTGTCTGATGCTTGCTGGATTTTGGCCGACAACTGATGCCAGTAGCAATTCGCACAGCGTTGTGCTGTTTTATGTCCCTTGCTGCGAGCAGCTCTCAATACCTGTAGTTTCTTCTGATTTGGGTCACACTTATAGCTGATGAGAGTATTGCGCTTGCCTCCATCTCGGTGATGCTGGCTTCAAACCAATCTGTGTTTTTGCATTCTTGCTTGCCATATGTCAAAACTGCAGTGCTGTAGATAGCATTCCGTAGATACAGTCAACCCTCGTTAATGCGGACGGTGTCATTTTTTGTTGAAACGTCCGAATAGTGAAATGGACGGTTTGCTGAAACGAATTTACATTGACTGACAGAGATTGGTTACAGCTTAAGTCTCTCCAGACAGTGCGGGAACCGGATTACTGGCGTCCGCATTAACGAGGGTTGATTGTAGTTCTATTTGTCCTCTGCACTCTGGTCCCCACCACTGTGAGCTGTGTTGAGGGTCTCGCCAAGCTGTTTGTTGAACACCTGGTTCTTGTCTGGGTAGGCTATCTTGCTAGTGTTGGTCCTAGGCTGACACTTCCTCTTGGAGCGGTGAAACTTCTTTGGTTTCAGTCTTAGCTTTGTGGCAACCAGGGAGTGGTCAGTGTCGCAATCGGAGCTATGGTAAGACCTGGTGTTACACTTGGTGATAATCATGTCCAGCTGGTGCCAGTGTTTTGACCAAGGATATCTCCAAGACACCTTGTGACATGTCTTGTTCTGAAAATAAGAGTTTGTCACACACAGCTTGCAGTAGCAGCATAATTCAAGAAGCCTTTGTCTGTTTTCGTTCATCTTGCCTACACCGTGATGTCCTAATTGGTTTGACCAAGATTCACGATTTGTACCTACTCGTGCGATGAAGTCACCCAAAAGGTAGGTACGCTCTGTCACAAAATCCAGTGACTCGTAGAACTGGTCCTTTACTTCAGCTGAGGCTTGTAGTGTTGGGGCATAGATGTACACAAGGTTCACAGGACCCTGCATGGTTGAGAGGGTCAGCGTAAGAGTTCTCTCAGTGCCGCCTGTTGAAGGCTCGATCATGCAAAGCAGTGTGTGTCGTACTGCAAATCCAACACCGTGTTCTCTTACTTCGTTTCCTGCAGGGCTGCTATGTCGATGTTCAGTCTATGCAGTTCATGATCAATTACTGCAGTCTTTTTAGCATTGTTCATGACCTGAAGGTCATCTGTCAGTCCTGGGCGCATGGTTTCTACTTTCCAGCTTGCTATTCGAAGAGCTGGAGTCTTCGCTTTCCTCTTTTGTTTTTTGCCTGGTGCATGGTTAATGATCCTCTTGTTGAGCTTGAGACTTAAAGATCCAGGCACCCTCTGAAGCAGGCAGACCGTGGTGGGTCAGCACCTTACTGGCCGGGGGCTGCCCGGCATGAGGCGGGCAGTAGCTGACCAGTGGGACTACAAGATCCCTCCCACTGTCGAAGACAACCCATAGCGTCCAACTCTGCACCAGTCGAGCAAGGATTTGTCACTCGTAACTGCTGTCTTCCGTGTTGTGCTTTCACGTGCCTGGGCAAATGTGTATGTAGACCTAGTGCTGCCCAGTTTATAGTATTTCTGAATGTGAGCTTATTAAAACATTGTTCTTGCTTTTTTTTAAATATATTTTTTTGTAGATGTCTTATGTGGATGTTTTGCTTTGGAAGACACATTAAAAACTATTTTGTGCCAAATATTATTATTAATAGCAAGTGATCCAGAAGCCCCACCACCTATACAACTTAACAACATAATAACTGAAACCTGGGGAAGAGCACTAAATCTTAAACCGGGCCCCGCCCTCGTGTTCTATAATGGTACGAAGGTGTGGACAAACATTTTAAAGTTTAAACTGTCATGCAATGAATGGAAAATACTAAAGATATTCTTGTGATTGTGTTTTATGTGCTTTACCCTGACCTGTACAGACAACTTGTTTCAGGTGGTTGTGTTACTGTCATGTACCAGCGTTTTGCGACAGTCTTCCTCGCTATGAGACGACCCTCATCTTTGGTCGTACACTTCTCAGGTCAGTCTTTCAAACCATGCGACGTCAACTCCTGGACAAGTTCAGAGCAGAGAAAGACAAGATGCCGCCAGACAAGAAAACTCTTGTCCTGACACATTTTCCCAGGTTAGGGATATATCAAATATTACTTAGATGTTTGAGAAATAACCCAGATGTTTTGGAATAACTTGCATGTTGGTAATAACTCGGATGTTTGGGAATTACCTAAATGTTTGGGAGTTACTGGGATAATGGGAAATAAATCAGATGTTTAAAGATCGCTAAGATGTTTCGGAATAATTTAGATGTTTGGTAATAAATTGGATGTTGGGAATAACTCAATGTTTTGGAATAACTCAATGTTTTGGAATAACTTGTATGATTCGAAATAACTCGGATATT
Organism: Calliostoma canaliculatum; assembly: GCA_032361085.1. Lineage (NCBI taxonomy): Eukaryota > Metazoa > Mollusca > Gastropoda > Trochida > Calliostomatidae > Calliostoma > Calliostoma canaliculatum. Next base: position 8,615 of record JAULCD010506723.1, on the reverse strand, counting down.
TAAAAATAACTCTGATGTTTAAACGTCTTGAATTTTTTTATCGAGCCTGAATCCATCCTGGATAAATCTATGGCATGTCATCTCCGCTAGTGTCTATGTTGCATAGCCCTGAACACACAGGCAAGCTTTCTGTCGATTTGCATTAAGTGACGGTAAAAATAACTGTTCAATGAAACGACACATCTTTATTTTAAAATCCTGTTAAGGGCCTGTTAAATTTGTATTTAGGTCAAACTGACCCGTTTGGCACAGAGATTGCGGTGCTAAGCATTTGATTTAATGATAGCAACGATGACGCAACTTTTAAATCGACAGAAAGCTTGCCCGTGTGTCCATGGCTATCCAACATAGAGACTAGCGGAGGTGACAGGCCATGGATTTATCTAGGATGGCCTGCATCATACAGATTGCCTTTTACATTATCATGATCAGTAGGAAGGGAAAGGGAGATAATCCTGACCCTGGTTGCATAGTAAACAAAAGATAATTCAGACCTGGTAACCATGGGGGTTACCTGCGCATTCGCACGACTGACCACCATGCTACATTCGGTCGGCATTCTTGGTCTTCACTTTTCTCTGGCAATCCTAACTGTGAGACCTGCTCTGGTTTAGGAACCCTTATGAAGTGCTTTTCACTCAGGGGAGTATTTCTTTCGTTTCTTAATCAGTCTTTCAGCATTAAGAATATGTGGAAAATGCACTTTTAGGTTTTTCTTGCACGATTCCTTGTGTCCCGACTGTTTGAAGTCCATTTGTGATGTCAATTTTAAATGCATTATTTGCTCTGAATTAGTCACCGATGCATTTAATGTTATTTTTGGGATGTGATAAAACTGTTTCTCAGAAAGCTAGGAAAGCCACCAAACATTATGTTTGACATTTCTGATTCTGAGGGCGGGATAGCACAGAGGTTAGTGTGCCGAAGTAAACCCTGCCACTAAGATATAACTGAAATTCTTTTGAAAATGGCGTGAAACCATAACTCGCTCACTTACTCACTCACTGACTCTGTCACCAAGAAAAAAATTTGTGATTTACATCCTACTTATATTGTAACACATTGAAGAATCTCCGTCCGCTTCTTTGAGTGTCCCTCTTTAGTAAAATTAGAAGCTGAGGATCCCTCCGATGGGATGGACTCTTCACTTTCTTCCGGTTTGCCAGATGCTCCCTTGCAGTTACAGGGGGCACTATGTCGTCCCCCTTTGCAGGCGCCGCCTGATGGTCAGGTGAGCTATGCAACCTCTCATACTTGCCCAGCATCCCAATGAAGTGGTTGTTGATAACATCCAGTCACTCTTCTTTGTTACACAGAATGACCGCATACTGCTCTCCATTGTTTACATGCAAGAGAGTTGGCTCAAGGAAGTCTCTCGACTGTCTCTGGTAATTTCACTTTGCTTAGGAAACCATGTCTGATTCAAAATCTGCAGTCGTCAGATATTATAAATAGGGAATTTCTTCTTTGATGTAGTTAGTAGGTAGTAGGTAGTTAGGTAGACAGCTATTTAATGAAGATTTGTTAGATATCGTCAACAAGTACTGAGAACAACACAGGTACAGTACCCTTCCATCTCCAATAAATGTTTCTTTAGGAAGCCCCTCTGCTTCTTTAAAGGGAGGCTGCGGCTCAGGAGGTTGTGGCTTGAGCAGTAAGTCCACAAACAAATGACTATCTAACACCTACACCTACACCTAAGGATGACTGGGATTTACCAATACCAGTCGTTTCCACTCTACCTTCTCCGGTAGGTGGCAGTTTGGTCACCTTCACCAGGAACTGGGCTCTTCTGAAAGACCGGCCCTACACCTACCAGGTTGTCAGTCAGATTATGTTCTGGCTGTGATTAGAGAATACCGGGCGAGAAGTATTCACAATCTCGGATTAGTTAGTTGCTGTGCAACAACCAATAGTCTGAACTTCTGGATACCTGCAACGTTCACAGTTGTGATGCCCCTAAGGTAGTGACTGGCAAACACATGCGTGGATTTCCAGAAACAACCTTGCATTATGGTGGATTGAGTAATTCACTACCTATGGAGGTGAAGCTCTGGTGGGGTAAAATTCTTTGAACTGACGTAATTCTGAAAAGGATTCCTTCGTATCTTCATATAGAGACTGGGTAGATCATCCATAGACCTGATATGCCCTAACAACTAGTACAGACCCTGTGAGAGCAATCTTTGTATGGTTAAATGCGCTCTTAAGTGCCATCCATGATGATCAATGACATCATGAAAAAGTTAATCCCTTACTAATAAGGGGTAACTAAAACATCTTAATGTGTATCTGATGCAAAGTTAACAATGTCTTGTCATCAGAAAAAAATATCAATTGCTACTGTCCTCCTGGCGACACTTGGCAATAAAAATGTTTGACGTCGACAACGTCAACAAGTTTGTAGTAATTAACATTCATAATCATGTTATTACCTTGCTAATAAGACGGCATAATACTCAGATTTATGCTGCATGCCTGCTCCTAGTATTACTCAATTAACATCCAGATATGCAGTGTTTGCAAATACAATCGTCTGCTTTGTGCTTGTTATGTGACTATGTTCACCAACAAGCAACTGCCGCCATGCATGCATGGCTTCCTGTTTTTGATTCATCAACATGCTTGCGAACACGGCCCCCTTGCAACTATCGCACGGGTTATGTTAATTGGTGTGTTTTAGAAAGCTTCCCCATGATTGTGTGCATCACTATAATTTGCCCGAATTGTGCAGAGGTTTTTTTTTTATCCTCTACCGTTTATTTACAATACCATTATATGGATAAAAATTTAACGTGCACAACCCCTGCGGAAATCAGTCCATGGGTGTTGTGGTGTATCTATTCAGTGATGCTAAATTCCTGCTACCTCAATACCTTAAGATACACTAAAAAATTAGTCCAGGTGTGCTCTCATAAATAACTGCTAATTAGTGTCTATGTATTTGTTCTGTCAACCATTGCACAAATAACTCGTATGGTATTGTATTTTTGGGTGTGAAACATGCTACAGACTCAACCCAACTGAAAAAACTGCGACATTCATCTGGTTTTCCCCAAGTGTAACTAGTCGGACTAGTTTCAAGTTAGTTTTGGACCTAAGTCATTGTGGTATCAATGTACCAACACTGACCTATGTGTGCCTTGGTCTGTTGACCAGGTACTTGGGGTGTCTGTGGTAGGAGACGTCAAACCATGTCGTTCATAATGGATCAGCAGGGACTTGCTACCACACACCCCGGTTATCGATAAAAAAAATTCTACTAAGTGAAATTTATAAGAAAGCATTCATGTCAACTTTCCTTAATCATACACTTACTGAATAAGTAATTCTGAATTCCCTGTGTAAGTTTATGACTTATACCCGACTGCGGTGCCGTTCTGTGTAAGGAAAATGAAAGTAAACTCACCCCTGTCTGACATGGTGTGAACCCTTCCTTGCCAAAAAATAATGGTTTCCGAACAGCCTGTTTTTTGCAAACTTCTGTAAACATTGTAGTGGTTGCACCAGAAGAAGTGTGCTAACCTTGCTATTCACTGTACCGATCGGGGTTACATAAGATGGGTGTGGCAACTAATATAGTAAGTTGACCGCCCTGGCATGTTACTGATTTACTCGTCAAAATCCACTAGTTGGTAATAACAGTCGTGGTTGAGGATTGGTGAAAGAATACACTGATTCCTGTGCTAGTGTATGCCAGTGATGGTGTGTGGAAGGTAAATCCTAAGAAGACCAGTTCTATAGAACTGGTATTCTTCCGTTGGTATATTAAACAGTCATGCCGTATTACCAATCAACTCCGCCTGTCCAACTGTAGATTGGTACTATGAAACAGGTAGGTAAGGGTGTGAAGTCCGGCTGGACGTAGGTACAATGGAGCTAACTGACATAGTGTTAGCTTATCCAAGCGAGACAGCAGCGGTAGTAACATACGACTACCCTTGTGTGAACCCGTACACCTGTTGAGGCATTGAAACGTAAGTATGCAGTACCCTAATAGCATACGTGTGCGCTGCAGTTGGGAGTGGGGTCCACTGAACTCTAATTTACCTGGTATTGCGCTACTGCAGTAGATGGTGAAGGAAGTGGTGTTCAAAAAAATAAATATTAGCAGACAATCGTTGGATTTTGTTGTTTGATGAGAGTCATGAGAGAAAATTTGTAATGAGAAGTTACCGTGGTTTCGTTGACATCTTTATCAAAAATAATATTACATATTATCTAAGATGAAAATACTAAATTTATTACTTATGCCTCGTCTATACGAAATGCTGTTGTTCCTATTTTCGGCTGGGATAGGCGTCAATCTAGGATTACAACTGAAATAAAAATTTGAACATACAAAGTACCTTTGTTGTCATGGTAACCGTCCGGGAAACCAGGTCACACACGTGCAGCACAGGCTTGGCCAAGCCAAGTGACCTGTACTTGTCAGTCTGTTTCCCAGCTGCCAACTAGAAAGGACGTCGACAAAGATATTCAACTGGGATTGCGACACGTGGAAAGTTCCTTTTTTTAGGGAAGTTTTCACTTTATTTTGTTTTTTTCTTCATGTTGTTTAATAATATGTAATATATTACTAAATTATCATGTCAGCAACTGAACCTAGGGTCTGTAATAATTGCAAGTTACGTTTTTCTGCACACGACCTACATTTGTTATGTCCCGACTGTAGTGACAAACATTGTACACTAGGGTCTCGTTGTTCAGAATGTGCTCATATTTCTGTTAATAATTTTCACGCGTACGTTTTAGCAGTCATTAATTGTGTGAAACGCCAAGCAAGATAACCAAAAAGTCATGTTCCATTATCACAACCTGACAATGAAACGGCACTACCATTTGAAACATTTCCACAGGCGGTAAGTATACCTAACGAGATAAACATTGAAAGTTCTGAGTCAGAAGCCTCGGGTTTTCAGTCACTAGATAAGAGTGATAATTCGGACCCCGCCTCCTACTGCCCGACTTTTGTGGCACTAGTAGGTGGTCAGGTCACTGATAATGTAAATTATCTTCAGATAATTTCATCATTGGCTTCACAGGTAAGTTCCATCTCACGATGAATTGAGGGAGAAAGGGTTAATCGCCAATCTAACTTGCAGGCATCTATCCCAAAGCTACCCCCTTCGCAGGGATATGCTACCATGCCTATGCCTACGCCAGCGAACCTAGGTGGTGCACAAGCTATGCTAGTAACGCACAAACACGTGACGAGGCCTCGGCCTACGCACGTTCACAATAGCTTAGGGCTTGGGCAATCGATCATTACTGACAATCCCAGTCCTAACGCTCCTAGCGCTAACACCTTACAGTCGAACCAAGCGTACGCTTACGCAGCAATGCAGGCGCCCGTATCCACCGCACAGGGTACGACAGCGTGTCTCAGGCTGTGTATACACATAGGGTTGGTCAACAAACATCACATTTAGCTGCGTTCCACCCACATAATACCAGGGTTGATCAGTCAATACAACCGACTGTGTTTCAACCCCTATTGGTACACAGAGACAGCAACCTACTGGGTTTGCGTCGTACCTTCAACAGATGAATAACGCTAGTCACGTTAGTCAAAGTGGACAAAGTGAACAACGCTAGCACCGCACCAACTGATAACACAGGTAAGCTTTAACACTATGGTGCCAGATCTGAGTTCTCTTCTTAGGGTGGACGACGATATTGATTTGGCTTATGACGCTGAGGTCCTACGTGTCGTAGCCACGATCCTTCCCATCAACTCCCCAGACACAAACGACTCGGTGGTAGATGGGGATTGGGTGTCGTTCCCTGCATCCTGAGATGCGTGTTCCTGTACATCCCAGGATGCTTCAGCTAGGATGTCCGTTTTACCCGCCTAGCAGTCAGGAATCGGTTCCCCATTCATGGGGTCGATTACATTATGAAGTCACCCGCGTTAGAGGACGACTTTAAGACGTACTTCCGAGCATCGTCTTACAAGGTAGATGATAAGAAATTAGCTTCTATAGACACGGTGTTAAGGCGTGCCTTACAGCTGTTATCCTTGGCACAACACTCTAATCTGTGGATTATAAACTCGTTATCGTTACTACCTGTCTTGTCAGACCAGGAACATCTTCATATTTCAACCGCCTACATGCAACAACAGTGACTGGCTGAAGTAGTGTCAAGTATCTGCTCCGTCTCAGGTAACATTATTTAGTCAGGAAGCAGGGGTTGATTTCACATTTTAACAAGTCAGACATTGTCAACAGAGAGTTATTGCAAATAGCATGGTCAAACAAGAAGTTGTTTGGTAAGTCTTTGCTGGATTTATTTACTAAATACCCGGAAAGACAGTCTATCTTACGCTACCCCTCCACTGAGGTTGGACCAACGCGGGCCAGCGACCAAGTGTTACTGCTTGTTCAAGGTGAGTCTTTCTGTGGGAGAGGCCCCTTCCCTTCTAGGAAACCGAGGCCGCGTCTACCGTGGGGGAGTTTGGAGTTAGCGTTCATTACCAGACCCAGTTACACCCATACGACCCTCTCCGGTGAGCGGCAGGTTGCTCCTACGACTCCTACGACTCCTACGACTCCTACGTTTACCAGGTCTTAAGCCAGGGTTTTCTGTTGCCCTTGAAGGGTTATCCACCACTAACAAGCACACCACACACGACAGTTGCTCCATCCCCAGAACTCGATCTAGTGATAGAGACTTGCTCAAAAGAGAAGGTTCACAAGATACAAGATATGGGTTTACAAGGCTTTTATTCCCCGATCTTCCTGGTATCGGAAAAGAACTCGCACAAGAATAGGCTTATTTACAACATGAAAAGGTGCAACAAGCAGTTTTTCCAGGTGCCCCCGCACTTTCGCATGCTGACACTGCCTGTCCTACGGACTATGGTCAGGCCAGGGAATTGTTTAGTATCAGTGGACTTGCAGAATGCTTACCTGCACTTCCCAATACACCCCAGTCGTCGAAAATTCCTCAGGTTTTTCTACCAAGGGACGCACTTCCAGTGGGCGGTACTCCCGTTTGGAATTTCTGGGCCCCATGGCTTTTCACACATATCACAAATCCGATTGTAAAATTTCTTCACTACAGGGGAATGCGGGCCGGTTTATGCTTGGACGACAACCTGCATGTTCATGTTAGTTCCACGGTGCTCAGTCAGAGTTTTTCTCGTCACAGGATCTGCAGTTCCTAGGAATATGCTTCCAGACTCGGGTAAACTTGGTATCAGTTCCTCCAAATCGTTGGATCAAGATCCAGGAAGCAGTTTAACTTGCAGCACACTTAATTGTTGACTAGCTGCTGCCTAATTTGCATAATAAAACTAAAGCCAACCGCTCACCTGCAGCACACCTGAGTACCTGCCGATAGCGCGCTGCTCACTCCAACTTTTTTTGTAAGAGGAGAGTGCCTGGTTTAAGGTATGACTTAATTGCAAAGAACCATCTACCAAGTCAGGAACGGAGACAGTTTTATATTCCAGGGCCCGCTTGCACAGAACGATTGTAGCTACAATCGATTGTAACTATTTACAGTCAAGTTTACAATCGCGACAGCAAATTTTATTCCACTTTCACAAACAATTGTAAGGCGATTGTAAATTCGACTGACGACTGTGAAGTTACAATCGCGATTGTAGCTACAATGCATTGGACTGGTGAATTATTACCAGGAATTTAATTTGATTGTGTTAAACTAAATGCAAAATAATGCCGAAAGGTAAATTTAATCCATAGAACAAGTTTTTACAAGACATTATATCAGCACAAATCGACAGCTTCACACGACTAAGAAACTACGAAACTACCACTACCTTGCAGCTGCAATCTGTTTTGAGGGCACTTAGTACCAGCGGTTTACCATTCGTCACATTTATGACACTTACTTTATTGAAGGTATAGAGTTATAAAGTTTACATTTTCAGAAAAAAACATTATTTTTGGAAGACAAGACCAAGCACCTCGAGAGTGGTTTTCCTTGGCAAAATGTAAAACACGTATAGGAATTTCGTGTGAAAACAAATAAATCAATTGGGGAAAAAAGATATTTTGATATTTATTCTGTTCCACTGTTTCCATAATTTTACTACCGATAACCTGAATTTTTTATCATTTTGACTAATTGATCTAATTGACTGTAAATCTGTGTAATTGCTCATAAAAACACACTTTGAAAAAAATTTAATGAAAATGAACGAAGTGTCATAAAATCAAGTTCAAATTATATCATATTGTGGCGGATGACTTTAACAAAAAAAGGGGGTTTGATAGTTCATTCAAGTGTGGGTTGTCTAGATTTATGTATGTGAATAGTATGCATTTCAACTGTTTAATTAGTAGATCTAGATTGTTTGAAAATAAATTTCGTTGAGAACTTTTGTTGCTCATAATTTACTGCGAAGACCTACATTTACTATTTAGGCCAAAGGCAAAAATATTATAATATATTATTTCTTTTATAGACATTTAGAAGTGATGGTACATAGTTCAGTCTTGGATGTCAACTTCTAGTTTGTTAATAAGTTTATGACATTTTGAGGCATATGTTTGCTCCTTCAGATGAATGATATTATTGTAAAACGGAAATAACAAGCCCACTAATTTAAGACCACGAATCTTTAAATCATGTGGGAACAGTTT
>JAULCD010506722.1:0-16794 GCA_032361085.1 Calliostoma canaliculatum | reverse complement strand
TAGGTTTTTAACAGCACAAAGTGGTCATCCCCCAATTCGAACATTTAAGGATTAATTTTAACATATTGTCAGTTTTGTCGCTTTTGCAAATTCAGACTCTCGTTTCATATTGTCCATGTAATACCATACCAAAGTTTTCAAGCTTCATTAAAAATTGTTTTGCTGTTTCCGAGTGCATTTATGAATCATTTAGTATTCAATACAACTGCACTTGTTACCGCACGAGCAGGAATTAAGACTGGGTTAACCCTAGTAGGGCTGAATTGATTTTAGCAAAAACGTGACCACGTGGTGCTTTGGAACTCTTTTAAACAAATTACCACTGAATTAGTTCCAACGGCCTATTTCGATTGGTTGGGCACTGTAATGAACAAACATTGCACTTAGTGACAATGCATGGAAACTTTTAAGGGCATAGGATAAGTTTAATAGAGTTGGTTAGAATTTGGACATTATAATGAATAAATATATTACTTTACATTTTAATTTTTTTTATTAAATTATTGCAAGGGGTAATGTTAACCGTTAAAGTGCTGATTCAGGGTCAGTTGGAATTCAAACTTTGACCCCCTTGTGCTGTTGAAAACCTATCCTGGGGAAATTTGTTTAAAAGAGCTCCTTTCAGGAGCTCTTTTAAACAAGTTCCACAGAATAGGTTTTCAACAGAGTAAGGTTGAAAATGGGACACTGAAACAGAGATGTTGGGATCAGCACTTAAAGGGTTAATACAAAAATAGAAAAGTTGATTGAAATGTTTCGTTACAATAGCGACCGAGTTTTGGGACAGATGGCCGTTTTCCTTAATATTTACACGAGGGTCTGAAGACAAAGGTTTTTGAAGTACCAAGTGCTTTTGTATTTGTCTGATGGGCAAGTCTTGTTTCCTAGAGCGATGCTCATCTGATTAACTTTCATCACGGATCAAGTGCCTCCGATGACCCACGATAGCTTCATTTATGCATGCAAATTTCAGAGAGAGGTTCATCAGTTTTAATTGGTTGGATCATTCAGGCCTTCCTCGCATTAAACTTTCGATGATGAACTGATATTATTTCGCATCGATTCGGTGATTGTGTGAAAGGATGAAGATTTGTTTGAATGTTTTTCTTCCCAATGTGTTCATTTAAATAAAATTAGGATTTAAATGAAAATGATTTGATTCTGATACTTTATCCTCTCTCCATTGCTAACTCATCATAATATTTTGATAAAAATTCGCTCTAAATTCAAAATTCATAGTGTTGAATTAAAATTAGCACTTTCAAATGTGATGGCTTATGCTGCTGGAAGCATCCAATAGTAATTTGTTTAAAATTGTTTAAAAAAACTTCATTGTATTTAATTTTTAGGCAACTCCATCTACATGGCAAATTTAAAGACTTTGGATTCAAAATGTGCAACTGAAAACCTATCCCGGGGTAATTTAAAAACTAAGAAGCTTTTTTAAACAAATCGCCACAGGATAGGTTTTCAATAGCACAGTGTCATCAGTTTTAAGTCCAAACGTTTAAATTTGGCAATTGAAATGGACAAATGTTTAATTTAGCACTTGTCCCACAAATGACTCCATCATAAAAAGCTTCAAAATTATCACTTGCAGAACATAATCCGAAATAGAACACATGTTTAATGATAGTCTAAACATCGCTGGAACACATTCTAATCACTACAGTTAAGTATACCATAACCTCTCCATCCTTTCCCTGCAGTTAAGTGTTCCCGTGACCCGTGCTCCAAACCTCGCAAATCTATGGGTGCACAAAGACTTTAATTTTGCACCATAATTTCATTACACGTGTGACTACCCATGCGAAGATAGTGTATCACGAGCATTGTTCTTCTTGCAATCCCAGAATGCAATGTCCCGTTGTACGTGCTTGTCACGGCTATGACTGGTCAACATCTAAAAAGCAATGTTGTGTCTCCATTCTATCGACTAATGATGGACGCGGGACTGACGTAGACCGAGCGTGCCAGGTGAGCAGCTTCCACGTGGTCGTTTGGGGTTGTTCAGAATCGGAAAAACCTTGCGGTAATTCAAATCTACAGTCTGTAAAGAAATGTGCGAAAATAATCTTCTGTTGGAATTCCAACCTGAAACCATTTTCCACGAGACTGCTCCCGAAAAGTAAGATGAATTAAAAGGCAGGACCTGGTTTTGCCAAGTCGTATAGATATTTTTGGGGGTTATTAGCAAATTGAAAGGTTATGGCCTGAAGTTTGAGAACCCTACAATCTTGGTCTGAGAGCCATACAATCGTGGTCGGGTCTTTTTAGGCAGAGTTAATATCTTTGAAAGTGATATTTTCCTGTCTGGCTAGACTTGTTTGCTGAACTTATCTTTGTGCGTTTCCCCGTTCTGAGTGACAGAAGCGGTGTATACTATCGTGTTATTGTGACTGTGTTTTGAAATCTGATCTCACCGCGGAGCTGTTGGTCGGTATGTCAGGTGAAGCGATTCCCTCCTCCACAAAGTGGAGAGTTCAGAGGTCAGCGTACTTTAGCTTCATGGCTGATTGCCTCTTCACTTCTACCAGGTGATAACGGCCTATATCACACCAGCATGAAATATAGACCTAATCATGGCTCACAATCAAGAAAGCTGGTGATAAATGTAGTGTTGAGTGGCTGTTCTGCATACCTCAGGACAAGTGTTCATTGGCCGAGCTCCGGGGTTCTGTTCCTGTGAGGCTAAGACATCTTGTATTCATCTTAGCATTCTTTTTAAGTGCAAGTTTGATGTTTTACTCATGCAGTATTTTAATGGAATGGGACCCAATTCTTTTTGTAGTTTATTCAGAGTGGTAGATGCAGTTGGCTAAGATACCTTAACTTATATTTTAGCGTTTTCAAAATATAAGGATATCTTAGTCCGACAATATCGATTCAAGGCTTTTTAAAGTTGAATTATTTAGTTGGCTAAAACATCTCAACTTTCATCTTAGCGCTCGCAGAGCGCTAAGATGAAAGTTTAGATGTTTTAGTCTTATGAAAGCTAAAACAGAATCTAGGCCTTAGTATATTAAAAATCAAAGTGGTAAATGCAGTTGGATAACTTTCATAATGAGATAGCTAAGATTAAAGGTAACATGTCTTGGTCTAATGAGCGCTTTATAGGACAGGATCCAGGCCTTTTGTGTAGTTTAATGAGAGTAGTAGATGCAGTTGTTTAATAAATATGCCGTAGTCGGTGAAGGTTAATAAGTCTGTAGTGGTGTGCACAAAGAGGCTGGCAGGTGGTGAAAGATATGCCCAATATTATTAGTAAGTTGGCTGGACGCCAGTACACAAATATCAGTCTGTTTATGACGAGCTGCGTGCAGTGTGGAGATAAGGGAATGTGGGGGCAGTGATAGAACTTCAAGCCGTACTGCTTTCCGACAACAGATAACACTGAATGCTGACAGTCAGCTGGTCACATAGGATTTTGAAAATCTGTACCATCATTGTTGAAAAGAAATAAGCTTATAATTGACTTATTATTTGCGAAATAGATAAATCTTCAACTTTATGAGCTATCTGTTAGCACTTGTCTTTGAAGGTAATTATTTTTAACAGCAAACATTATAATCCTACTGAACAGGCATGCTATTACAACGACAAGACTGTAGACATTTAAGACTGTAGACATTTAAGACAAATTGTTAAAAAATAAATCAGGTTTTTAATTTAAAATCTGTTATTTCAAACAGTTATTTTTAAATAAAGTAAACATACAGGCGCTGACAATGACAGACTTGTGCACATTTAAACAAACTTTTTTCAAAGCTAAATTAAAAACCGTCAAATTTTTTAATGAATTTGAAAATGCAGGCTATGACTGACTGAATTGTAGACATTTTAAACAAATTTTCTTTTCCTCCCAAAGGCTGACTGATATTTTCTGAACAATGGGGGTTCCCATGCATACAGGAATCACTTGCAGCTTTCCAGCCAGAAAGCCTGAGAAACAGACAGATTTTTTTTCATCCCATTCTACCAAACTAGAGGTCTGCTGAATTAGCAAAGGTCACCAAAAAACATGAATCTGAGCTAGTTGAGAGGGAAATGTCATGTCTGGGATCTGATGAAGATTTAACTGGCTGTGAAAACAATGGCGCTGTAATTTACATACGCGGAAGGTCAAGCCAAGATAATTTTTTGTTGTTGAACTGGAAGTGGAATTTGGAAGGATTCCAGAGTTGTGGATCAATCTTTGACATTTTGTAGATTGATTTTTAGAACTTTAAAGTTAAACACTCTATTCTGTTGAAAATCTGTCCTGTGGTAATTTGTTTGAAAGAGCTCCTGCAGGAGCTCTTACAAACAAATTACCACAGGATAGATTTTCAACAGCTTGAATTTTATGACATTTGAGAAATAACATTCTGTAATCATGGATGAATTCACAAGTGCTCTTGAGTTACTGAATATTAAACCTTAGAATTCCAAGCTCAACCATTGTCAATCACAATGTCTGAATTATAGCCAAATAATCTGTTAAAAACCTAGCCTGTGATAAGATGTTTAAAAGATCTTTTGGATACATTTTCAACAGAACAATATTTAAGTTGTGATCTGAGCATTATGATAAAAATGTTTTTAAAAGTCAAGGGTTCTTGATATTAACAAAACAATGTTTTGTCTATGATTTTATACCATTCATTTTGGCCTGCACGGATTTATATTGAGTGTTCTATATACTGAAAATAGTCGTGCAAAAAGACAAAAGCAGAGATCAGTTTATCCACAGCCAAACATTGGACTATGCTGGTCTAGGACATATTGGTCTGGCAGACATATATTGGAGGAACATGGGTTTGAAGAAAAGAACCTAGCAGAGAGGGTGGATAGCAGTCTGTGGCACGATCGCCTTTCATCACACAAACTGTCTATGTAAATAAGCAGTGCTAGACTGGTAGGCCTGGATGATTGGAAAATATGGCTGACCAGAAACGTGGGGCGGTTTCGTCTGTACAGCACTAGATTAATGGGTTTGGTTCACAAATGTGGATGATTGTAAAGTGTACACTTTCTTAACGGAAAAGAATGGATTCGGTTTGCAAATGGTTTACGGTATAAATTGTTCAATTTCTGAAGAAATAAAAATGAAAAAACATTGTAAATCTGAACTGTTTGGTTTACAAATGGCTAATCATTGAAAATTGTGAACTAAAGAAAAATTAAAAGTTTTCAAAATAATTGTAAACAAGTTTTTCTTTGGAAAGTACAGAATTTACAATGATTTTGGAATTTATAAATGAGATCTATTGGCCCAATGCAACTAATGTGGGGTTAGTTTGGTGATTGATAGATCAAAATTATGACAAGTTTCATGTTAATGTTAAATGATAAGTAAATGTGGACAAAACTTAATTTAAAGTTCCAAGTTATAACTTCAAGATTCATTTCATTTCTAAGAAACAAGTTTAAAACTTTAAAGTAGACATTTATCGCACAACTAAAAGCCGACATTTCTGAGATATGTTTATGTGAAATAAGCAAAAGCTAAAACAGAAAATCGCTTACGCTGTTGACATAATTACGACCACCATTATAACCCTTATTCTGCGACTTCATACCAGTTACTACTTCACAGGAGATAGCACAAGCATGGGGTCTGATATAGACTAGATGTTTATGGCATGCTAACGTTAACCCTTAAACTGCCCAATTAATTCTACCGCAATTTCAAAATAAATATTCCATTTTGTCTAAAACCAAACTGTCAGGAACCGTTTTAATTAAACTACCGAAAGAAAACGTTTTTAACAGTCTTGAATATAACATGACGAGGAAATAGATTAAATTTGTCACCAGCACTTGTGGGGTTAACATGAGCTTGAACCTTGGCTGATGAACATGGGCTAATGGGGAAGAAAGCTTCGGGAGTGTTAAGTTACGGACTTGTCTGATATTCTCACAGCCAGCTGGCCTTGACATTCATTTTCAACCTGTAATTCACAGTTTAAAATGGAGATTGATAGAATGTTTATAACTTGAGCGCCATAAAATGAAACAGCATGCAGAGTAGGGATAAAGTCGGTAAACTTTATTTGTAAAGTTTCTCGCATTTTAACCACTTAAGTGCGGAGTTGATTTTTAGTTCGGTTGTGACTGATCAGCTGTTTAAAAACTGACGAAGCTCTTTTAAACAAATTACCACAGAATAGGTTTTTAACAGCTAAGTTAGTTTGAATTTTTATTTTATTTCTAAATTTAAACGCTTAATTATAGCAGAGCTTTAAGGATTAACGGGTTCATGTTTGATTAAAAAGTTAATCTTATTAATTTACATACAATGTGGACATTTTATGTTTGAGTCGTGATTAATAATCAAGAAATAAATCTTTGCTGACTCATCACAAAAAAAAAGAATATAATTTTGTTTTGGACAAAAATTATAATTTTAGGTTTAATTTCAAAATATTATCATCTGTGTGCACTTTACCAGCTTACAGTAAACTGACAGGCATCTGTAAACATCTTTTTGTCAAAATTATTTTTCACTTTCACTCCCATCATGTCTTCCTGAACTCAATTATGAAATGCAAAACATGCACTTGGTCTCCGGTGTTTACATTGTAAAAGGATTGTAAGTTTTAACATTTAATGAAGCGTAAGTATCGGTGCATAAAAAAACGATTAATTACCTACTATACGCCATCAATATGCCATGATGCAATGCTCGTCTTACAAGAGATGAGCTAATTTTCGCTCCATTATACAAATACTACTATCCTGTCAACAGATGGGGAATAAGTGCATACACCACTCAGCCTTAATATGAACATGACACAACACACTTTTTTCTCAAGGATCCTGCCAATTTAGTGGCGAAACTTGCATGGAACAGATGCTTGTGTTTTGGCCCCCGTGACTGCAAATCAGTATTGAGTTTAGATTGATGGAAAACACAAGATAGAGTACACAGCTGAGTTGTAATTTGGAGGATATGAAAAATGGGGGTTACACCTCGGAGGAGGTAATTAATGTCAAGTCGTGGAGACACTACAACCAAGGCAGCAGCCATCTTGTTTTTT
Organism: Calliostoma canaliculatum; assembly: GCA_032361085.1. Taxonomy (NCBI): domain Eukaryota; kingdom Metazoa; phylum Mollusca; class Gastropoda; order Trochida; family Calliostomatidae; genus Calliostoma; species Calliostoma canaliculatum. The sequence goes on along the minus strand of JAULCD010506722.1, from coordinate 9,772 downwards.
TTACAAAATATTTTTAATATTGATGTAGATTCTTTTGCAGGAGAAAACTGTAAATGAGGTTTCTTATTAACTTCTGGAGTTTTTTAAAACAAATTTTTAATAAAAACATTGATGTCGAATCTTGTGCTGGAGTAAACAGTTTCTGAGGTTCTTCATTCATTAATAGCCACAATTTTGCTGTAACACATCTATTATTAAGCTGCTAAAAACCTATCCTGTGGTGATTTGTTTAAAAGAGCTCCTAAAGGAGCTCTTTTAAACAAAATACCACCGGATAGGATTTTAACAGCACAAGATTGTCATAGGTTTCATAACTTAACCTGATTCAACGGTCAATGCCTCTTCAGTATAGAGCTATTGTGTGTAGACATTGTTCAGTGCCCCTTCAATATACTGCTAATATGTGTATACATTGCCAAAATAATGCCAAGGTTGCCACAGTTTTAAGTTTAAGGTTAAATTCTTTCTTAAGTTTCACCTGTTTAATATATTACCATAAGGCACGTTTTCAACAGAACAGGGTAGTCACAAAAGGTTGTATATTGCACAGGGTAGTCAGTTTTATATCCTTTAACATTCAAGTTATCACTCTAAGGGTTAACACTGCCCATGAAGTGCAAAACAATATAACCAAGACATAAATTAACTATTTACACCTCCATTGCTTCCAAACTTACCATTAAGCCATCCACTTCTGTTTGTCCTTCAAGAAAGTAGCGCCAATATGTAATACATCGCCGATAAAGCTAAGAGATTTGATTTCAGAGCAAACATAACTTTGTTGTGTTTAATTTTGGATTATTATTGAAATAAAGCTAACTAATGGGCGTTGTGGGAGCATGCAGCACTGGGGAGGTTGTCCAAAGCGATCCATCACTTCAAAGACTTGATCCAACTTAGGAGCCTTCTGTAAGAAACGGGTTCCAAGACGAGCAAAAGTCTTCTTTTGATCTTGGCATATGGTAATAGCGTTTGGTGCCTGTGGGCGGAAAAGCTTGAGATAGATTTAGACTTAACCTTCCTCGCAATTGTATCAAATTAACTTGAATTTGTTAAAATTGCTGTTGGTGTATTACGTAGAAATTAGGGTCTATTGCAGAACTGGCAGTTGACGGCCGCTCTGTCAAATTGAATTATTCCGTTTTGATAATTCTGAGGTGTTCGATGGGACAATGATTTCACTCTGAGTCATGCAACAGATACCGATAACGAACGGCTTTTTTTCCGACTGCTATATACTGTTTCAATTTGCTCCCGGAAACTACCGGTTTAAGGCTGAATATTTCACCATTTTGCATGTTTTGGTGCGAACTGATCCCTTCCTTTCTGTGAACTCGATAGCTTCTTTGTCTGTAATAGATACTTCCAACCACAAACAATCGATTTAGTGATTTTTTTTTTAATTTTAAAATCGCTTGTCCTTTTTGAAACCCTGCTTGAATATTGCTGAACTCATTTCCATTGATTTGACCCTTTGAGTACCAAGCTCAACATTGTTTGTTTCAACGTCCACTTTTCAGCTAAATAGGCTGTTGAAAACCTATCCTGCACAGCACAAGGTAGTCAATGGTAAGCCTCACTAAAACCAATCTGGAACTAAAAGGGTTAAATTTAGTCCCCCATCTGGTGATAGGAAATGGTTGTGAGGTGGATTACTCTTAATGAGCAACAAGCCATGCATGTTAACGTAATATCGAGCTGCCATCACTGACGCTCCGAACGAAGATGCTATAGGGGGAAAATGTAAGGGGGAATGGTTTAGTGTTGTCGTTTCGTACCGCTTGGTTACTTCCTGCTATGGCCGACCTATCAGAAATTAGTTCTGTGGATTTACTCCATCATGGTTAGGAAACATCTAATAATTTAATGGCGAGCTTTGACGATAAATTATAATGAGGAAATGTCGTTATATTATTGCAGACACTTTTATTTGCCGTTTTGGTATGTATTTGAGATTAAGGTAAATAAGGGATGGTTTAAAAAAAATTATAAATTGAAATTCAGATTTATTATCACAGCCCTTTGCTGTTGAAAACTAGAATTAGTTTTCAACAGTTTAGATTTTGACTATCTTGTAGTAATTTGTTTTAAAAAGCTCCAACAAGAGTAGGTTTTCAACAGTACAATGTGGTTACAGTTTTAAGACTGGCTAAAATAAACTCGGCACTTTAAGGGTTAAATATCAGGTTTATCAGATGAGGTGTGGTAGGTGCAAAGAATCAGTAGGAGATAGACCAGGTTCTGCCTTCAGATACATGCACACCTTGTCCCAATCAAATCTTTGGGAGAGCTTTCCCCACCTCTGACCTTCCCTCACATGTGATTTCCATTGACTGCAGTCCAACATCTGTGTCCAATGACAAGGAAGCGAATCATTATTTCTTCGTCTGATCTGCAAGTTGGAGTTGGAAGTGGCATCTTGTCACCTGCTACCACAAGATATGTATTTGATCGAGCAATAAACAAATGCCTCACTTTGTGCAGAAAGACAAATCATGCCATTACATACCAAGCAGGTGCTTGCCACCAACAATAATGTCAACCTGCATTAACAGGTACACCCTTCACAATCAGGGAGCAGCAATTGTGCAGAGGGAGAAGCGATTGTATTTTGACTGACAGACCTGCTTTATAAGCTGGTTGACCTTTTCATCAGGAATTCCTGCATATTGTCTTGTATTTGTGTTGGCCAATTGCACAGATCAGAAACAGGTATAAACTGCTTGGTTAGCGGGAGGGTCATCGCAGTTGGTGCCATGAATTCAGGGCGTTGAGTCAAGCAGAATTCACAAATAAACTCGCTCACTAAATATGCAAATTAATGTCTCGCACCCATGTTGATAAATATCGCCCATAGCTTTACGCACGCATTAACCATGCAGGTTGAAAAGAGTAAATAAAATGTGTAAATAGCAGTATATTTGCACTGAAATTCTCTTCGGTTTTGATAACATTTAACCTTTATAATCTCGTACATCAGTCGGATAGAGACAGAAATAATTATCATAGATATAGTAACATGTATTGTGCTTGGATGCAAGCCATCTTTTCTAAATTACATGATAAAATTAGAGAAATATTTATTTTCCGAAAATAAATATGATTATTTACTTCTGAGCAGATCACTTCTGTCAACTATTAAAACATTCTTTAAAATTTTATTTGAAAATGACACGATTGTGTGTACATTTTACATTTTCCTCAAATAAATACACAGATTATATACTCGCAAGCAGATTATGGGTTCTGTCAAAAAATTAAACATTTTTATTTTTAAATTATTATTTGAGAATGACAGTTTTCAGTATGTTTAAGATTTTATTTAAAAATTACACAGATTACATACTTCGAGTAGATTATGGATTTCAGTCAGAAAATAATACATTCTTTAAATTTTATTATTTTATTATTTGAAAATGACATGACAGTATGTTTTAGGTTTTTGTTTTTTAGTTTTAGTTTTAGTTTTAGTTTTAGTTTTTTAGTTTTAGTTGATTGTGAAACTTCACTATTTTCAATGGATGCTGAATATGTATTAGTTGTCTCGTGAACTTTAGGTTTGTGGTTGTGTGTGTGTGTGTGGGGGGGGGGGGGGGAAATAGCGTGAAGAAAAGTATAATTGATAGCGCCAGACATTTAGATAGATGGAGTGGGGCAAACCGTCTCCCAATGTTCCAAGCTCAGTCCTCTAATTAACGTCGTCAAGACCAGCGTCATGCGATACCAATGGCGTCACTAGGTGGCGTACTAGCGTAACTATTTTACAATTGTAAATAGCCGTTTTCCCCGGAGAAAAAACCTTTAAAATACAACCAGTGTCCGTTGAAGACATTCTGTCTCTATCGATTCTTAAAAAAAATTGTTTTTTTTAAACAACTGGGTTTGCTTAACGCCAAAAACATGATTGCTAGTCATTTGGTTGTTTGGGCTATGTCTATTTGTTAAAGTGTTATATTGAAACAGCATTGACTTTGTTAAAATTTAAAACCATGACCGACTTATCCTGTTAAAAACCTATTCTGTGGTGATTTGTTTAAAAGAGCTATTTTGGTAAGAATTTGGATACTAAAACAGAGAAAAGTAGTGTTGGGGATGGTTAAATTTTTTTTTATGTATGTATACGGTTATCAGTGGTATAATGAAGAATTGCTGACAATACTTGTCAAGAAATGGTTTAATTTGGTTATGTACTACATATTCAGGAATATTCAGCCGAGGAATTGGAATGATTTTCTATGTATGCATTTTCGCGTTATATTGATGGTGTGTGTATTCACACGATAGCGTTATATCAAGGGGACTGTGATGTTACTTTTATCCATGCTTTTTGTGGGTTATGGAAGCAAATTGCACTGACATGCAGCCAGATTATGTTGGATCAACTAGAATCACAATTATGCAATTCAAGCTTATTTATATGAATGAATCTTGATGTCATACATTATCTAACGTCTTTACAATTCCTCATGACAAGCCAAATTTTTTTCGATCATGAGTCCATATCCTTCCTCGTTTCCTCCTCGTTATTGATGCAAAGTGGAGAGAAAATTAAGAATATTCTCAACCATGATTTATAAGGTTGCCATGGCGATTGGTGCCTGAATACAATGTAAGATGGTTTAGGAAAACACAATTGAGAGGAATCTTGGGCCCTCCCGATTTGTTAGAATTTAGATTCATCACCGGTGGCGCTGCATTGCTGAAGAATTATGGAAAGTGATGGAAGTAGATTGGTATGTGGAACTCTTTTGGCATGGAGGGAAATTTAGACGACCTTGGCGGTTCTGTTACCCTAGGGATTTTCTCGGTCTTTTTGATAACGCTAGTATTGATTTTCACATTGACAGCAACACTGGTTGTGCGAAACTGTCGCATGAAGGTCGCACTCTCTGAATGGAATTGTGAACAATAACCATCAAACTGTTCACTCTTTATTTCATCGGGGAACGTAGTTCTACATACTTAAACATTCTCGCAATGAATTAATGTCATCGTGTTTAACTGTTCAGCGCTTGCGGAGGTGTGCTTGAGGAGTCCTAGAAGCAATATAATGAAATGTGCTACACCTAAAACATGCAAACTGCAAATTACATTGTAAATCTCAACGAATTTGATATCTCTGAAATGAAATTGGCAATTAAGACGGTACGAAGAACAGATGGCCAAGCGTGAATGAAAACGTCAAAGAAAATTGAAATTCCAATAGTCATTATCCCTTTATTTTATTTTAGATTTTTTTGTTGAAACTTCTGAAGTTTTGCAGTTGTATTGAAACCAGCTGGATTAAACTTTAAAAGTTCAAAGCGCAAATTTCACCCATTTTAGCATCCAAATTGTTAAACTATACTGTTAAAAATCTATCCTGAAGATAGGTAGGAGCTCTTTTAAACAAATTACCACATGATAGGTTTTCAACAGCAAATGGTCACAAATTTAGTTTAAAAACAAATTCATCACTTTAAAACGTAAAACATGAATGGAATTATCATCGAATTTTTAATTTCCAGTTATTATCCATTTTTTTAGCCATATGTGAAATGTGAATGAGATCGTTACAGAAAATTGAGATTCCGATGGCCAATATTCTTTGTTTTATTTTAGCCAGACTTTTTTTGGGTAAACTTTCCACGTTTTGTAGTTGTTGAGTTCAGCTGGATTTAAGAGTGATTGTAGGGAGGTGAAACTCCCTTGACGGTCATCCGCCATTCATCATATAGCCCCAGTAAATGTTCTAATGGCCGAACATGAAAGAAGAAAAACTGTTTGAATGTTTTGCTAGACATCTGGAAAGGGTGCTGATTGATTACACAGCCCGGATCAGGTGGGGAGGGGACGGAAGGTCTCTGCTCTCTGGACCCAGGAAAACGCACACTCTCCCCCCAAGGGACCCCTCCTGGCTCCCTCGCCACACAGTCGCACACACATAAACACACTCACACTCTCACACATGCTGATGGATGTTATGAGCAGCGCCATCTGTTAGACGGAAATAGTAAACTCAGTATTAGCAGTAATTACCTTTGCATCGTGGATGTGTTTCGGAATATACTTCGTTATTTAGTCAATAGCTGTTTTCTTGCAACTATTTTAAGGTTATACTTACAATTCGCTTTTTGGGGGTTTTGTGAGTTTTTACTTTGAGGGTGTGTTTCAGAATTTGCATATTTTTTTAATGTCTGTTTGCTGTATTTTTTAAGTTACTTTTTATTCGTTTTTTGTCTATCAGTTATTATCATTGCATTGTGGCTGTAATTCTGAATATACTTATACATATACTTTAATATACTTGGTCTATGTAACCAACAGCAAATCTCTTGTACTTATGTTGATATTATATTTCCAAATCACAGTTTATACTTACACATCAAGGCTATGGTTTTTTTTAAATATACTTATACATATTCTTGAATATAGTCATTTAGTAAATATATCATATCTCTGTAAAGTGAAACTGTTTCATTTTTAAAATTGCTTGCATGATAACCCTGACAGTGCTGATTTAACCCTTAAAGTGCTGAGCACAACATTTGCTCATTTTAGTTTTTAAATTCCAACTGAAACGGGCTGTTGAAAACCTATCCTGTAGTACCGGGTAATTTGTTTAAAAGAGCTCCTACACTGAATCGACCATCCAGTCACAATTTTAAAAACTGGCTGAAATCAGCTCAGCACTTTAAGGATTATTCATTTTAGACATCCAAATTTTTTCATTTCAGGTGCGAACAACATGGCTAATGGAGGGAAAATGGAGAACGGAAAGATTGTCAACGGCGGGTATTGCAACATCCCAACGGATGTCCCCAATGGCGAATGCACCATCGTCAAAGACGACAGCCTAGATGGCAGCAGAGTTTCCCTGAAGAAGCGTGTGGGTTTCCTTAGTGGAACAGCACTAATCGTGGGAACTATGATTGGTAAGGTCAACCTAGGTCAAAGTTCACACCCTCCCGGGGCCTCCACCTAGAGCATCCTATTGCAGGATGCGGGTATCGTTGTCTTACTTTTCTCTATTCTTACATTTAAATTCAAATTTTAAAATATTATCATAAGTTTTAATTAATATTTAACATTATTTAAATTTTTGGATAACATTTTGCTCGCTTTTATGATAAATTGTATCATAATTTTAATAAATTTAAAAACAAACTTTAAATAATGTGTTTTTTTATTATCTTTGTAATTATATTTTATGTTCATAAAGGTGTGTAATTATTGAAAAGTTTTTAAATGTCTAAATATTTGTGAAGAAGTAAGATGCTCGTGATTAAATTGTATAAATTTGCATCAATTTTTGTTAAATTGTTAAATTTAAAATTGTTAAAGCATTCTGAGATTGTTGATTTTCAGGAAAAATTTTGACTGATTAATGAACAACAGTCAATGCCAGACATGTAGAATAGATCATAGTCATTATTACACAACTATCATGGATATCAACTTCTTTTTATTTTTGCATACACAATGTTTCTTGGCTTTTTCTTGCCCTTTTGCCAGATGAAGGGTAAAAAGAATTTAAAAAATAAATAAAAAAAATATTTTGTTTACTATTAACCTGGGGAAGGGGCAAGAAAAAGTGTACACAATAAAAAGAAGTTGACATCCATAATAGTCTTGTCATATATTTGAACATCAACTTCTAAATGCCTCCCAAGAAGGTCCATGGATAGCTTCCCTTTGTTGTGACGTCATTGAAGACAAAATCCAACATGGCTTCCTACTCCGACTTGTATCCAGTTCATAACTTTTAATCCTATTATTTTGATCCGACGCTTAAAAGTCGCCCCAAAACTCAAACACTGACCGAAACATTTCAGGCAGCAATGGTCATGGAGTGCAGGAAAGGATACAATTGTTGAACAATGTTGTAACACATTGTTAAAGCATGGCAGCTCAGGGTGACTCAGCTATTTTGTAACAAGGCTTATCTCACGCGCAGTCAAATTCATCAAAGAACACATATTGTAGGTGAATGATTCTGATTGATTAATGACGTCTTCAATTACGTCACAACAAAGGTAGGTAATAAATGACAAACTAATAAAATGTTATTAAAGTGTGATTTAAAAAAAATATTTTGTATAAAAAATAACACAGTTAATAAAATTTAACACATGATAAATTTAATACTACCCCCTGTTTAACATTTTCAAACAAAATAATTCTGAAGAAAAAAGGTCGAAACATTTGGCAAATGGCGATCGTGCCTTAAATTGCTGTTGGTGGCGCCTTAATGGGCGGTCAGAACATGGTTTTAAAGGCTATCGATCGACGACTATTTCCTCTTCATGAAAGGAATTAACTCCTGCTGCACCCTCACAGCGGCGACCCAGTGGATAAGAAACTTCCGGCTACAAGCCTGGGTATAGGGCGGCATCATTTGTCTTTTCGGCTCATAGAGGTACGACTTACAAGCTGTAAGTGGGGATCCTTCAACACCTTTGCTTGATCGCTGTGCTTTGAGTCGGCTTCAGTGACTCCACCCCAGATAGCTGATTTCTTGGTACATCTCTGGTCATCTCGTAAGCTGAAAGGTTCGACCATTGGTACGTACCTTGCAGCTATCGCTTCTGTGGTGCCCTTCTCTATGAGGGAAAAGCTTACAAAGGTAGCTGAACTACAGAAAATTCTAAGGGTGTTTGCTGTTGAGGACCAAATTAGTAAATTTCGTCCACCGGCCTGAGACCTGAACATGATTCTGAAAGATCTGCTCCGTACGAACCTCTAAAGGTCTCATTCAAGTTACTTTCATAGAAAACTCTTGCTTGCTACGGCAGTGAAAGTTTCAGAAATTCACGTCATAGATGTGGGATGCATAAAGTTTAAACAGCATGATCTTAGTGTGTCTTGGCCTGCCTTGGGATTTTCCGGCGAAAAATCAGCTTCCAGGCCAAGAATTTTCACATCACATGACGCTCATTGGTCTTGAGTGCCCATGATACTGCTGATCTCTCTTTATGCCCAGTTTGTGCGTTTTGGATCTATTTACAACGCTATAAGCAGCGTCGACAACAGGGTCAACGTCTGTTTATTCCCTAGTCCACTATAGGTAAATCAGAAGTCAACTATTATTGGTTAAGAGCGGTTATCTTACGGGCTTATGAAGTACTGGGACTGACACCTCCCTCTTCCTCACATCCTCACGAAGTTTGGGTGCTTGCGTCCACACTGGCCCTCCACAATAATCGCTCGCTGTTTCTGGAAATCTACATCGGTTTTCGCTTCACACTACCTACGTGACTTATTCACAGAAAATGTAGAATGTATCCAGCAATTTGGGTCCCTGGTTGTTGCACAACTAATTGCTGGGGTGAGACAATAGTTTTTCCCTGAATATACAAACTTTGTATGTGTATATATTGGTGAAACATAATATATCCTAGCGTGGTTCATTGTCGTGGTTTTTTTGCCTGTACAGTTATTTTCCTTTGTGCCGTTTGGACTTCACTGATGGTTTATTGTTATTAGATTATACTTACTTACAAGGCATTATTCCCATCTTAGTACTGTTTACATGTCATAATACTGTTGTATTATTACAGTTTGTAACTTTTAAGTTTGTGTACTGTCTCATGTTTTCGTTCTCGTACCTGTCCCTTCGATAAAGAGTTGATAGATGGTACGAATGATTATGATTTGTCCTGGGTTGAGTTGTATTTCTAGTTCTGCTAAAGCGTGGTTGTCACGGTGGACCGGCGACGGCCACTTTCTATAGTTTAGGTTACCTTTAAGAGGTTACATTCAGTGGAGCCAGTCGTCGGTGTTACATACCACA
>JAULCD010505672.1:0-14699 GCA_032361085.1 Calliostoma canaliculatum | reverse complement strand
AAAATCATTCTTTTGGGGATGGTTTTTAGACAACAAAAGAAATTGTACTCACTACTCAGATTTTTAAATTAGAAAGGTCTGTCTCAAGTATAGATTCACATTGGACAATGAACTTGTTAAACCTGTAAGTGTAAGTAAATGCACAAATAGTTAGAATTATAATTGACGAAATAGCATAACGGTAATTTACAAGGAGGGTGCTTTATACCTTTTGCACAACTTAAATTCTCTTTTGATTCCAATTAAAAGAAAATTATTGACAGTACTTTTACTTAAGCATCGACAGACAAGAATATTTTTATAAATAATGCAAATAAAGAATAAATGTGTAGTATGTTTTGTTTTTATTTTTAATTATAAGTTTAATATACAGAGAAAAGACAATTTTAAGTCTAATTCAACTTGAACGGAGAGACTCCCCGGTAACCCCACGATGACCATCTTATGCTGTGGAAAATCTATCCTGTGGTGAATGTTTGAAAGAGCTCTCACAGGAGCTCTTTTTAACAGGTTATTACAGGATATATTTTTAACAGCATAAGATGGTCATCGTAAGGTTTCCGGGGAGTGTCTTCGGGGACTGGAAAGAATAGGACCCCATGCTTGACGTACAAGCCGGCTAAAATGGTGATCTTTTGCTGTAGCTTTTCTTTGTTATTTTCTTTCTGTTAGTCTTTTTTTAAGTTTGATCATTTCCTACTTGGACAAATATCTGAAGCGGGAAACATGCATATTTGATTTCAGGTGACCATGAAAAAGAAAGATCACGTGATAAAGATCGGAGGCGGTCACGATCACCAAGACGCAGGAGGTCTGGAAGTCGAGAGAAAAAAGATAGAAAAGATAGAGATCGTCGCAGAGCACGTTCAAAGAGGTTTGTATCTGAATTATGAAGCTTTTAGTAAGCAGTGTTAAATTTGCAACTTGGTTAACTTAGCAAGTTTAAAAGATTAGTGAAATGTTCATTAATGGTACATTCATTCTGATTTTATCTCCATTGTACAAAAATCATTCTATTAAGCTTGAAGGTTTGTTTGTGTAGCAATTTTCTTTCTTATGTGCAGCCGATCTCCAAAGGAAAGAACACGAAAGAGGAAGAAGCCTTACAAATACTGGGATATTCCGCCACCTGGTTTTGAACACATAACGCCTATGCAGTACAAAGCCATGCAAGGTAGGTAGAATATGTAACATTTAATATCTTGCCAGACTTATTAAATTGATTATACCTCTGAAAATACCTTTTCATCATTTTAAATTTTTGAAATTTGAGGTCAGTAGGGCCTAAATCTGTATCTAAATTCTGCTGTTAAAGACCTATTTTTTTATTTAAAGGAACTGTTTTTAAAAAAATGACCACAAGATAGATTTTTAACAACCTCTTTTTGGTTGTTCTTTTTTTTACCTAGAAATTAATATATTACCTTATCACTTGAATTGTTGGTTAAAACTCAAATAAACAATTGAATTTCGAAATGAAAAATCATCTCAAAGTTAGCTTTATGTTGCTTTTCTAGTTGATTGTTTTTAAAACATTAATAGAAATTGTAAAAATGTGTGACAATGGTTAGTTAATTATTGGTTTTTTCTTTTGTAGGAAATGTTCCAGGGGTGCCAGGTGTGTAAAATTAATTTTAGAAAGCCATTTAAAACTCTGCATATATAATCTTTGTGTGAACAATATGGCTTCTGAAAATGGTATTCATTCATTTCTATGAATAATTATTCTTTGCAAATTCGTGATGTCATGGACAATTTTAATTTTTAAAGAGATAAATTTAGAAAATTTGTTAAATGTAACTCTTTCAATTGGGTTAATACTTATTCAATTGATTGAAACAGCAGAACTGAATGAATAAAGGGCTTTTAAAATTGACAGGGGAGACAAGGTTAACATTAAAATAATTTATCAAACACTATTCTGCAACAGTACCAATAATCTGTTGATTCATTATGTATTTTTTTTGCAGTTGCTGCACTTCCTAAACTGGACAGCTCGGCATTTGCAGACCCCTTTCTACCAGGTACATTTTTGTCAAACTTTCTCACATTCATAATCAAATAGTTTCATTGTTGTTTTTTTCTTGCTAAATTTCTAAAATGTGAAAACTAAAAAGTGGGAAAACAACTGGAAATGTGAACAGAATGTGTCTATTACATAATTTATCATTTATGCTTTGAGATATATTGCTACTCTATTAACTTGTCATATTTTGATTTTATAATCAAAAGCTTTTTCAATTAGTGATAATACATACCTGTTTATGATTATTTGCATCCTATTCCAGCACCACCAATTCCAGCAGCACCCAACCCGATGCCAGCTGCTAATGCCCCTGCTGCTAATGTAACAAACACAACCGTGCCCTTCGCTGGCAGTGCCATCAGTCGACAGGCTCGCCGACTCTACGTAGGAAACATACCTTTTGGTGTCACTGAGGTTTGTTTTCTGTACACCTTGGTTTAATGACTAATACGGAGATAGTTGCCTCTTGATAGTTTTGCAGAATACCTATTCTTTAAAGATTCTTTATAAAATGTGTAGAAGTGTCAATGCATAATACACAACTTTTATGGATGTCAACTTCCTTATTTTCCCCGCCCGCCCGAAGTTTGCAGGGGGATATAGAAACATTGTTTCGTTTCTAGAGCAGAAGTTTAACACCATTTCATTTAATTTCATGAAATTTTGTGGTGCCTTTTGCTATTTTGAATTTTAGAATTTAATATTTGTGTTCGTTTCCATGGAAATAAGGGCAGCACAGAATAAAGATGACCCTCTCAGTGTATGAAGGAGCAACAATTATACCCTGAAACATCATGACCCTAAAAAGTTGACTTCTATCAAAATCTTGTATAATAAATGTTTGACTATTTTTTTTATTACAAAATTATTTTTGGATATGTTGTGCATCTTTGTGGTTGATCTTGTTTCAGGAAGCCATGATGGATTTCTTCAATCACCAGATGAAGCTGACTGGACTGGCACAGGCTGATGGAAATCCTGTTATTGCAGTGCAGATTAATCTGGATAAAAACTTTGCATTTTTAGAGGTGAGTCTGCTATCCTCTGACATGGATAAAACTGGCATTATTTAGTGATACAAATATTTTGAACCTTGTATTTTACCAGTTTCCCATTTTAATGTTTTAAGTTAATGTTTTGTAATTTATTTTATTGAATTCATTTAGGTTTGTAGTTACAAACTACCATGGTTAATCTGTTAATGGTGACTCAAATGTTAACAAATTAGGTAAAATATATTCTATTGTAGCAACTTTCTGGGGCTCTTTCTTCAATAAACGCTTGTTAATATTTCAGCTGAATTGGTAGTTGCTTTATGCTTTTTCTTCTGTCGCATGTACGAGTTGACAAATAAGAGCTGATCAAATGTGTCTGGGTCAAGGAAAGTTCTGTTTTCGGTGAGACTAAGTTTAGGTCATGCAAAGCTGAATTCAGTTTAACAAGTTTTTATTCCTGCACTTGAAAGTTACAAGACCACATCCATATATCTTTTTGTAGTTCCGGTCTGTTGATGAAACCACTCAGGCCATGGCATTTGACGGGATCAACTTTCAAGGACAATCCCTCAAGATCCGGCGACCAAGGGATTACCAGCCTCTTCCTGGAATGGCAGAAACACCATCGGTGGCAGTGCCAGGTAATGATCATGTATTTTGGTTGTAACTTTATATAATTGAAGCCTCGAACTTCCTTGTCTGTCTGTATTGTATAATTGCCAAATAAATGTCAACTGATGTGCTTCAAGACCTTTACCAATCATAATAAATTAGCACTCACGGACATTTTTAAAAACCAACTACTATATCTAGTTTTTCAATAGTTTATTTTATGTGTACATAAAATATTACAGGTACTTTCTCAGTCCTGTTCCACAAAGTTCGGGTAAAGTTGAGAACTTAACTTTTATCTTGGCGCTGTCGAAAGTTAAGATGTCTTACTTTACATTAACTTTGTGAAATAGGTCCCTATTTTGTCTCCAGCTCCTTTAAGTTCAGAAAAGTGTTAATGATTATGAATAAGTATTGGCTAAGGTGAATAAATATCAGCTTACGAGAGTTTTGTCCACCTTCAACAGTGACATTTGTACTATGCATTTTCTAGTTGCAAGTATTACAATTTGTTTTTGCTTTAATGCAAAAAGAATTAAATAACAAAATATTTTGCAAATCATATGAATAAATAGAGCATTGTTTTATTTCCAATCCTCTGTTTTCCAGGTGTTGTTTCTACAGTGGTACAGGACTCGGCACACAAAATATTTATTGGAGGTTTACCCAACTACCTCAACGAAGATCAGGTAGGTTTCCCTGGCTGAGAGTAGAGCGGAGGCACACCAGGTGACTCGGCCAGTGGTAGGTGGCCAGTCAAGAGTTGTGCCCCCTCTCATGTTGAAGTTGGTGTTGGTTCCAGGGCCACCCACCCGTCGTCATCCACCAGTCTGTCGACTCCAGCGTGGAGCGAGGGCTGATGTGTCTTGGTTGCTGCATTGGGAGGAGGCTCAGGGTATCCGTATGTTTCAGGACTGGCATCTCCAGAGAGTGGCACTTTTCTTTCAGATCAACAAGTCATGACTTCTGTCAAATTAAGTAGGCAACTGGATCATTATCATTGACCCTTGCAAGTTTCAAACAATAGGTAGATGCTGAAATTCTCATTAAATAAAAGAAGTTGCATGACTTCCGATGTTGGCAAAACCCTTATTAAATAGAAGAAATAACATGACTTCTGATGTTGGCAAAATCCTTATCAAATAATGGAATTAGAATTACATGGCCCCTTTTGTTGACAAAATCAGAATTAAATAAGACATTATCTCCAATATTGGCATATAAAGCGGTGTGAGTAGATATCTCAACATGTAACGTTTAAGGTTAGGGAAATATTTATTTTGGATTATTTGAAGATCAATTTTTTCAAAATTTACAAAAATGGTTTAGTGTAAGGTATTTGTTTCAGTCGTTCTTTTTCAGCTGCTGTAGCAGTCTTCTTTTCAGGCTGTTTCTTTCAGCACAAAAATCTTTTGCAGGTTATGTTCAATTTCGATCATGTAAATTTTTTATCAATCTTGCTAAATGTCTTAACTAACGACTGGAGTAATTTGTAGTCTTTGCTAAATATCATTTGCTTTTGTTGAATAATGAAAGTAAAGTTAAGGAAGTACAAGTGAGATGCCATGTCCTCTGTTAATCGTGACTTGTTGGTAGTGTGTATTATTCATGTTTGCCAATGACAACAGTACTTATCTCTTCTTCTGTTTTCTTCCCCCTTTCATTCCCTAGCTTAGGGGAAGAGCTTGAAAACCCCACCGTTTACAATTCTTCCTAACATGAGCAAACTGTTGTAATATGTGCCCAACCAAGACACAGGCAAGTTGCATTTTTGTTTGAAAGTGCTTTGACTATGGGGGACCCTGTTTGGCACTTTCATGTGTAAGTTGTTGGCCTTTTACATTGTTTCGCCTCTATCAAACTGACATCATTGGATGTCAGGTTTGTAGAAGCTGGCCTCATCTCCATTCTTTCATCCACAAGTGACAAGTATCACCGACCTTGGGGTCCATTTGTTTCATACATAAGTATGGTGTTTGTTTTGTTTGGTCATGTTTTTTTCTTGTGCAATGTTTAAGTTAAGGTTGTTAGCACTAGAATACTTAAGCGTTTTTTTTTTCTTGACATATTTTACAATCTTATGGGAAAACAATAATAGTCCGGTCCATTTGACTTTAATATTATTGTTGAATTTTTTTATTTTTTTTACTGGTTAGTGATAATTGAAACCAAACATTAAATGATTACAAGTTACAGTAAAAAGTCAGTTGTAATGCATGCCGTTTCCAATATACAAATAGTCCAACAAAAAAAGCAGTCTTAACTTAATAATTATGTGTAAGTGTAGGGTAGCAATGCACCATGTTTGTAAGTTATAGCAGGTTGCCAAGATATCCCGCAAATAGGTAAGGTTGCCTGATGCTAAGAGTGAGTATTTGGCTTTCATGATCATCAATATATGATCTATGAAGCTTGTAGAAACACAATGAATACTAGTATTAAATTGATCATGCCACTCACTGTGGCTACAGTGCTAATGAGCCATTCAAGAAATTTGTTTAAAATTGAAAATTTTAAAGTTTGTATTATAAGAAATATTAGTTTTATTGACAGTAACACCTTAAATCCATGATTATTTATGCATACCTTTTATTTCTGTATTTCTGCTGTGTATTTTATTGTTCCTGTGCATTATTTTAGGTAAAAGAACTGCTAACCTCCTTTGGACCCCTGAAGGCTTTCAACTTGGTGAAAGACAGTGCTACGGGTTTATCCAAGGGTTATGCGTTCTGTGAATATGTGGATGTTAACATCACTGATCAGGTACAAATAACCACACAGGTAATCTTTTAACTTACAAACTTCTCAGCATAGACAGAGAACGAGTGACGGTGAGGATATGAATATATTGTTGCACGATTAAAGACGGCTTTATCTTGCATTAATGTGTTCATATTCTGTCAGACTTTCTCTGTCTGTCATTGAGAAGATCCCATTTAGTTCAAGAACTTATGCATTTCACTATATAATATTTGTACACAACATGATGTAAATTTATTTCCTTGTGACAATGCAAATCGTACACAAGCTTTTGTTGTGCTCTAATGAACACATCACTTCTTTTCCAATATGATACTACTGTCCATTGGAAAACATTTTTCAGACTTTTAATAATGAGATATTTATTTTGATAGAAAGATTGCCGATTCTGATAAAAGGTAAAACTCTTACTTGACTAGTTTCTATAATGGTTTCGTGAAGTGAACCAACCTTTTTTGTACTTTCAACTGTGAAGATTTTACAAGAGAAGGGAAGCGTTCTAAAAAGGTAGATCTTGTATGAACAAACTCCATTTTAACAATTGTGCATAAATCCTATGTCAGATTTTGATTTATTGGTTCTGTTTTTGCATTATTTTAAAAATTAGTAACATCACCTTATCATTGGTAAAATAAGTAATGGACCAATTTAAACTTTTTTAAGTTCTAAGCACAATACATGTCTGTTTAACTGTCCAAGTTCCAAATTGCAGAGGCTGTTGAAAGTCTATACCATGGTGATTTGTTTAAAAGACACTCAACAGGAGCTCTTTTAAACAAAATTCCACAAGATAAGGTTTCAACAGCATAAAGTGTTCATAGTTTTGAGTGTGGGAGGAGTGTGTTGGTAGTTTTGAGTGTGTGAGGAATGTGTTTATAGTTTTGAGTGTGGGAGGAGTGTGTTCATAGTTTTGAGTGTGGGAGGAGTGTGAGCGCGGTGGTGAGCCCACTTGACATGGACAGGGGGGTTCGTTGGGGCCTCTGTGTCATTCTGTTTTAGGAAACCGTTCTACATACAGTGAGCACAGTGCAATGCTTCAACACAGTACCACTCTTGGTTTGCTGGAACCAGCCAAAACTTGCAGGCTTCACTGCATCACATAAACACATTGGTGATGCAGGCTTTCCTCCGGCAATAACCATGTTGCCTTGAGATAACTGAACCACTGTTAAACCCCAGTTCACTCTTTCTTATGTTTTTTTAAAGTCATAATAAAATAAATTCAGCAGTTTAAAGATGAAAAAGTCATGCAAAAGCTGTTCCACATTACTGTCATAATAATGTTTGTATGTTCAGGCATGTGCTGGCTTGAACGGCATGCAGTTAGGAGACAAGAAACTCATTGTACAACGAGCAAGTGTTGGTGCCAAGAATGCACAGAATGTGAGTATGCTTCTGATGTTTTCTTCTGTGTTTTAAAACTTAATGATCAGAATTATTTCTTTAAGAAGTTGCAGGTGAGGGTATTTATTAAACATGCATGCAATACTTTAAACCTTTTTACATCTTCTTATTTAATGCAAAATTAGTAAATTATGCAAAATGAGTAGATTATTAATGTCTTTAAGACTTTAACCTAATATTAAACTGTCCTGTATTATTTCAACTTTTAAATGACTACTCTTTCACAGTATTACCGTTGTATTTGTGATTGCACTATATGAAAAATTGACTATTCTATCGCTTTATGTTGACAAAGTGCGTTTAACCATTTTCAAAGGTTAATTTTGCTGCCTGTAGGAATATTGCAATTTACGCAAGTGGTTGTTTTTCAGGCTCCTGTGCAGTTGCAAGTCCCGGGCTTGAACCTGAACCAAGGCTCCGGTCCTGCAACAGAGGTGTTGTGTCTCATGAACATGATTCTTGCCGAGGAGTTGGAGGATGAGGAAGAGTATGAAGGTAAGAGGAGATAACTCCAAAACTCTTAGAGATTTTCTTACAGATTCTAGACCTTGCGTCTCGAGTATATGGATTACATGACACTTGTAGATATATGTGGATTACATGATATTTGAAAATATGTATGGATTATAATTTCTTGGTTTCAACATTTTGATGTAGATTCTCACACTTTTATCAAGCAAGTTGCATGATAACAGTGTAAGGATTGCATGATAACAGTGTAAGAATCTACATAAACATATAGCTACTGAGTAACCAAGCATTGGAATCCATATATCTGCAATTGTTAGCATCCCAACTTCTTAAATGCCACTGAAACAACTAAGCTTTACATGTTTGTTTGTTCCCAGACATTGTTGAAGACGTGAGAGAAGAGTGCAGCAAGTATGGTGTTGTGCGCAGTATTGAGATACCACGACCAATTAAAGGGGTAGAAATCCCTGGGCTCGGAAAGGTGTGTATTTTCGTTTTTAACCTTGAAGTGCTGACCAATTTTTTGTATTTCCGTATTTAAATTCCAACCTAAATTGGCAGTTGAAAATCTATCCTGTGGTAATTTATCACAGGATAAGTTTAAAACAAAACAAGGTAATCACAATTTTAAACCCAATGAAAATTAATTCAGCACTTTAAGGATTATTATACATTTGGCTTTCTTCTTTTTTTAAATAGTGTAAATAAATTCACAGGGTGTTCAATGGAAATATATGGGAACTGTTTTTGCATTTTGAAACATTTGAATGACAAATTTTAGTTTTGAAATAGATATCTTTTTATTTTGCTTTCAATATAAAATTTTGGTGATTTCAGATTTTTGTTGAATTCAACTCTGTGATCGACTGTCAAAAAGCACAGCAAGCATTGACTGGAAGGAAATTCTCAAACCGAGTCGTAGTCACCTCATATTACGATCCTGACAAATATCACCGCAGAGAGTTCTAAATTGTGAAATTTTGTAAACTTGAACTGTACAAACACGCTGCACCCAGCTATTTTGTTAATGTATTTGCTCAGCATTGTGCCATGGCAAGACTGACTGCTTGCCATGATACTTGAATATGTCACAGTAATTTTCAATAGTTTCAACAAAAATGACACCGAGTGTATTTGCCTATGTTAGCTTTAAATTCTTGTCCTGTTTTCTTCTTCTTTTCAATTTCATCCACTACAAATGACAGTCAAATATAATCAAAATGTCTTTAAGAGGGTTGGGTGAAAAATATAGGACTGTTATCTAATTTATTATCCCTTGTGTTGATTTGATTTTAGTTGAACTTAAAACTGTGACTACCTTGTTGAAAATCCAACCTGTTGTAATTTGTTTAAAAGAGCTTTTGCAAAACAAATTATCACAGGGTAAGTTTTTAACATTTGTTTCATTTGGAATTTTGACACTGAACTCAAACCAAAAAATCCACTTTTCACACTATAGGTATATACTTTGAATTGTACGATTCTGTTTTGGCAAAGATTTTGCAAAGCTACATGCATGTGTGTACAAGTATCTGGTTCAAATCTTTACTCTTCATGGGTTGGTACTACTTGTAACATGTTGTATTTTTCATTGTCAATATCATCTTTGCAAGAAGCTTTAAGAAAATTGTTGTCTAAAATGTAACATGAAATTGGGTGCTTTGTGTTAACCATGATTGTTGTTAGGTTTGATCATGCGATTCTTTTAATTTTTCATCCATTGCCAATTCCATCATAATAAAATCAATCTTATCATTTGAGTGTTTTGTTGTTGGTAGGGTGGGGTTCATCCTGGGTAACGCCAGGGCAATTACTCTAGCTATCGCAACGTTACATATGGCGTTACCCAGGATAGGTGGGGTATTGATCAAGGTTTTCAATTTAAAATTGACAAATGGATCTATGTGTTTAAATCATTGCATCCTGGGTAATCCAAGCTATACTTACGCTGTGTTTTCGACGATTATGAAGTGTCGTCATTCTCAAAGCAAAAGCAAGAAATATGTTTAAATTTAAGCATTTTTACAGCGCACTTAACAAATATAATTGGATTACTAGCTGGAAAGGATGTTTTTCTGAGCATTAACAGTGATTCTGCTGACTGTTTCCATCCACTAGTCCTGATAATGATAACACAGAAATTAGAATATTCTATTAGTCCTCAGGAGACCTCGACTATTAAGCACTGGCTCCGGCTGTAGAACTTCAGTTTCTATTCCTGATTAACCCTTCAAGTGCTGAATACTATATTTGCTCATTTAAGCGTTTAAATTTCAAACAAAACAGATTGTTGAAAACCTATCCTGTGTTACTTTGATTAAAAGAAGTTATCACAGAATAGATCTTAAACAGCACATGGTCACTTAAGGGTTAAGACTGGGAGAGGAAAGTTTGTGCTGTTTCTGACGGTGCAACCATTGTTTGCATGAGTTACATCCCTGCAGTTTTAACAAGGACGTGTCATTTGATTGGACAGCTCTTTTTACTGACTCGTAATTGACATCGACAGAACCACATCCAGGGTATGTATCATAGTGTAATGGAGATATCGTAGTCTGGGTTATACAAGAATGAAGATCAAACCACTGATGGTCTCAAACCTGCGTTAACTACTACTTCATATAATTTAAACTCTTGGTGCTGAACAATGTGCTGTTAAAAATGTCTCCTGTGGTAATTAAGAGCTCTCAGAGCATATTTTTTAAATAAAATACCACAGAAGAAATTTTCATCAGATTGTTGTTGAAGTTAACATGCATACGTCAATTTAACGAGAACCTTTTTTGCAACTGTTTGGCATCTCGCCCTTGATTTATGTCCATGTCTGAAGCACATGTTATTTGTTAACAGGTCAAGCTTAATACTGAAGGGAGACTCTTTAAATGACAACAGTCTAGTATTTATAAAAATAAGACGTTTAATTTACATTTTAACATACATAAAATAACAACATTTGTGACAATATTTAAGTTCATAAGACAAATTGGGTCAAGAGAGAATGTTAAACTATTCACAGAATGGTGGCTGATCTCGACATTAAATTGCAAAAATTCATGTTGGTATATTGCACCATAGGATATGATTAGAATTGAAACTATTACATATAAATAATAATAATGTATAAATAAAACTTCAGTGAATCGTTCTACAATTTAAGTGCTGCAATCAATTGTAGCCTGATAATATTGACTAAGATTGAATCCAGCACTGAAATCATTTTTGGAATTGGACCTAGGGCCCAGTTCCTTTCGATCTTTGTGTTAAGATGATCTAGGCGATCCCCCTGTGGAGTTGTTTCTTATCATAGGCTTACGACTGTTGTAGCACAGAAATCGATTTGGAACCGGTGCTAAATGGCACCAGTTCCAAAGCAATCTCTGTGCTACTGTCGACGTTATAGTTCAATACTTATGATCAACTTTGCCTGAGATTACTTTGGGAAACTGAGCCCAGGGCATTTGTTAAAATAACCTCAAATATACATTTTAAAATTGAAATGTAAATATTGGTGAATATGGTAAACTTAATAAACTTGATAACAGCAGTATGTATAACTCGTCAGATTTTGAAACATCACAAAAACCGTGCACTTGGTCAATGAATTGCTATACTGTTACAAACAATATTTAACCACATACAATAATAAATAAAACTGACAAAATTGTACAAGATTAACCCTTAAAATGCCAAATTTTTGTGAAATTTAAAATTGCGACCCACCAGCCTGTGGTGTTAAAAGAGCTTTTGAAATAAACCACCCACCCACCCCTGAAAGGAGCCTTTTTAAACAAATTATCCTAGGTCCGGTTTTTATCTGTATTTTAAGAATTAAATTTTAAATTTTACAAAATATTCCTTCAGTTTATACAGAGTTATGCAAAACCTGTAGTGACTGTTATACATTTCTTGTAGAACTGTTTGTCCTATTAAAGTCAGTTGGGTTTCAACGCTATTTTCAACAATCCGTAAAAAGATATTTTTTCAGTTTATAAAAAGGTTTGCAAAACATGCACTGACAATCAGAATTCTTTGGTAGTCCTATTCTGTAAAGACATTTGGGTTTCAATGCTGTTTTCAACGGTTGCAGCAGTGGGATTTACAGTAGAGAAACACCTTGTGGCTTTATGCAACTTGTGAGTCTTAGCAGGTCCTGAAAAAACATGGGCCTTTGAAGCGGTCTGCACTCTGTAGGGTTATAACATATCAACCACAGTATTTACTACCTTTGAGATTCTAATAATAAACATAATTTGAGATGGGGAAAACAAATACACTAAATAGTTTGATATTACAGATATAACAATACTATTCATCATAGAGCCATAAACTTAAACAAAATAAATGATGTATTCACAATACACAAAACATACATTATATAACAACATCATATAATTTCTTTTAGGTACATTACATAAGTTATACTTGGGATTACACTATCTGAAAAAGTGAATATACTTTCTCTTTGCGGAAGTCAAACCCACTACCTCAAGAGTCGGGCACCAAATTGCCAGCACTCGGCATTCCAAAACTAACAACTCGGCCACCGGGACTTTACACTTTACTAGCTAAGAATTATAGCTTGGTCCATTACACAGTGATTCATTAATTACCCTGCGCTATGGACCACCCCCATAGACTGCAATGGATTGAGCGCGCATAATAAGTGCGCGAAAATCTATTTCCTCCATTGCGGTCTATGGGGGTAGCCCATAGCACAGGGTAGGTTAAGATTGTGTAATGAACCAAGCTATGACATCACAGATAAATTCCTTAATCCTAACAGGTACTGAATGCCTTTTTTGTCACTTTTAATGTCCAACCTGAATAAACTACACTGTGATATATTGTGTTAACCCTTGACATGCTGAACCCAACACTTTCAATTTCAATGTCCGAATTTTCACCTAAATAGGCTGTTAAAAACCTTTCCTGTTATAATTTGTGTTATACTCGCCTCACTGTAAGGGTTAAACAGCACAAGGTAGCCGGCGGTTTAACTCAGAGTATGAGCTCAGTTTGTTACAATAACTGAAAGATCTCTTTCGGAATTAATTTTTATATATTTATTTACGTAAATGCTACCTGTTTGGAAAAATATTCTGGCACTTATGGTAATGTGTGTATTCGTTGAAGTATAAGTAACAGTTTTCTCATTACATCAGCTAGTCTGAAAAATGGAAAACAGTAACAACTATGCTTTGTAAATATTTAACCATGAACTACAACATGGCTAATGGCTTTATGTGTTAAATTTTAGTGTCAAAGTCCAACTTAAATAGGCTTTTAAAAGTCTAACCTGTGATTTCCAAAAAAAAATTCCCAAGAAAAGTATATGAACAGCCCAAGGTGGTTACAATTAATATCTAACTAAAATCAGTTTCCTGAATGCCAAGCTGAAATTTTGCCCATTTTAATGTTCAAATTCCACTATTATTTGGCTGTTTAAAACTTATCCTGTGATAATTTGTTTACAAGAGTACCTGAGGGTTGGCTGTTTAAAATTTATCCTGTGATCATTTGTTGAAAACAGCTCCTGAAGGAGCCGTTTTAAACAAATCATCACAGGATTGGTTTTCAACAGCAAAAGATAGTCTTCATTTTAAATCCAACCTAAGTCTGGCACTCAAAGGGTTAATGGGTTTGTCAATATAACAATAACATGATTCCTAAACTAATGGTTACAGTTCAACTGACCAATGGACGGTGTGAGAAACTTGTCCTCGATAATCGAGACTATTACATTTCAATACATACCCTGAATATTGCCAGGATAGCTTTGATAAGGAAGTTGCATTTTTGCTCTCATCATCTAATTAAATCCTTAGCACAGAAAATCTTCCACAATCAAATATAAACCGAAGGCCTTCACTCCAAACTAAAAGAGTAAAAAATTAAATTGACATTTCTGAATTTAAAAAAAACTTTTCAACAATATCTGCAGTTTAATGCTACCTTACTGATTAAGTTTGGTTTGAGAGTTGACATCCCAAAAATCCTGAACTATGTATCATCACTTCTAAATGTCCCTAAAAGAGTTAATATAATCACAGGTAATTTGTTTCAAGGTATGTAATTGAGCTATCCTAGTCTGGATTATCAAGGATGTGAGAAATTATACAGCTGTATTTTTCTTGAAAAAAATCAACGAATGTTTTGCAAGGCTCGAGTACAGATCAATTTCTATTGATTGACAGAACCCTAAAGACACATCTCGATTCAGTACAAGGTCATTATCTATTGATTGACAGAAATATGAAATAAACATACAGTCGATATATATTTTGCTGTAGATGGTGTTCCTTGTCAATCAACGCTTCCCAAGCTTTCAATTCTCTTAACCCTTACTGTGCGGCATAGTGTTGAAGTTTTCTTAAGTGGTGTATTCCGGAATTTTTTTAAGATTTCGATTATCCCAATTAATGCCTCACTCA